>JAWQFJ010002526.1:15000-60672 GCA_034096865.1 Theodoxus fluviatilis | reverse complement strand
CCCATCTCACCACCACCATCTCAACACAATCTTCACAGCCAACCACCATTCACCATCTCACCACCACCATCTCAACCACAATCTTCACAGCCACCACCATTCACCATCTCACCACCACCATCTCCACCACAATCTCACACCAACCACCATTCACCATCTCACCACCACCATCTCCACCACCATCTTCACACCAACCACCATTCACCATCTCACCACCACCATCTCCACCACCATCTTCACACCACACCACCATTCACCATCTCACCACCACCATCTCCACCACCATCTTCACAGCCAACCACCATTCACCATCTCACCACCACCATCTCAACCACCATCTCACAGCCAACCACCATTCACCATCTCACCACCACCATCTCCACACCAACTTCACAGCCAACCACCATTCACCATCTCACCACCACCATCTCAACCACAATCTTCACAGCCAACCACCATTCACCATCTCACCACCACCATCTCAACCACAATCTTCACAGCCAACCACCATTCACCATCTCACCACCACCATCTCAACCACAATCTTCACAGCCAACCACCATTCACCATCTCACCACCACCATCTCAACCACAATCTTCACAGCCAACCACCATTCACCATCTCACCCACCACCATCTCAACAACAATCTTCACAGCCAACCACATTCACCATCTCACCACCACCATCTCAACCACAATCTTCACAGCCAACCACCATTCACCATCTCACCACCACCATCTCAACCACAATCTTCACAGCCAACCACCATTCACCATCTTCACCTCCGCCATCGCACACACACACACACACACACACACACACACACACCATCCACCCACACCATCCACCACATCCCACACACACCACACATCCACCACACACCACACACCCCACACACCACACAGCCACCTACAACCACCACACAGCCACCCACACACCACACAGCCACCACAACACCACACACCACCCACAACCCACACAGCTGTCCACACACACACCACACACACACCACACACACACCACACACAGCCACCACACACACCCAGCCCTCACACACACCCAGCCACCCACACACCCAGCCCTCCACACACCCAGCCCTCACACACACACACCCCACACACTACCCAGCCCTCACACACACCAACCCACCACACACCACCCACACCACACCAGCCCCCACACACACACAGCCCTCACACCACACACAGCCCCATACACCACCACACACCACCCAGCCCTCACACACACACAGCCCTCACACACACCCAGCCCTCACACACACCCAGCCCTCACACACACCCAGCCCTCACACACACCCAGCCCTCACACACACACAGCCCTCACACACACACAGCCCTCACACACACCCAGCCCTCACACACACCCAGCCCTCACACACACCCAGCCCTCACACACACCCAGCCCCACACCACCACACCACTACACACCCACACACACACCCCAGCCCCACACACACCCACCCTCACACACACCACCCACACCACCCACACCACCAACACACCAGCCCTCACACACCACCCACACACCACCACACACACCACCCACACACACCAGCCCTCACACACACCCAGCACCCACACACACACCAGCCCACACACACACACACCCACACACACACCCCCTCACACACACACCAGCCCTCACACACCACACTCACACACACACCAGCCTACACACACACCCACCCACACACACAGCACCTCACACACACCCAGCACTCACACACACCCAGCCCTCACACACACCCAGCACTCACACACACCCAGCCCTCACACACACCAGCCCTCACACACACCCAGCCCTCACACACACCCAGCCCTCACACACACCAGCCCTCACACACAACACAGCCCTCACACACACACCCAGCCCTCACACACACCCAGCCTCACACACACCCAGCCCTCACACACACAGCCCTCACACACACACAGCACTCACACACACCCAGCACTCACACACACACCCAGCTCCACACACACACCACAGCACCTCACACACACCAGCCCTCACACACACCCACCCTCACACCACACACAGCCACCACACACACAGCCCCACACACACAGCCCTCACACACACCCAGCCCTCACACACACCCAGCCCTCACACACACCCAGCCCTCACACACACCCAGCCCTCACACACCCAGCCCTCACACACACCCAGCCCTCACACACACCCAGCCCTCACACACACACCCAGCCCTCACACACACCCAGCCCTCACACACACCCACCCTCACACACCACCACAGCCTCACACATACCAGACCTCACACATACCCAGCCCTCACACACACCCAGCCTTCTGACACACCCAGCCCTCACACACACCCAGCCCTCACACACACCCAGCCCTCACACACACCCAGCCCCACACACACCACACACCCACACCACACACCCAGCACTCACACACCACCCACACACACCCACCACACACCCAGCCCTCACACATACCCAGCCCTCACACACACACAGCCCTCACACACACCCAGCCCTCACACACACCAGCCACACACACACACAGCCCTCACACACACCCAGCCCTCACACACACCACACTCCACCACAACCACCACACAGCCTCCCACAACCACCACACAGCCACCATCAACTACAACACAGCCTCACACAACCACCACACATGCTTCCCCACACCACACAGCCACCCACAACCACCGCACAGCCTCCCACAACCAACACACAGCCACCATCAACTACAACACAGCCTCCCACAACCACCACACAGCTTCCCACAACACCACACATCCACCCACAACCACCACACAGCCTCCCACAACCACCACACAGCCACCATCAACTACAACACAGCCTCCCACAACCACCACACAGCTTCCCACAACACCACACATCCACCCACAACCACCACACAGCCTCCCACAACCACCACACAGCCACCCACAACCACCACACAGCCTCCCACAACCACCACACAGCCTCCCACAACCACCACACAGCCTCCCACAACACCACACAGCTTCCCACAACTACCACACATCCACCCACACCACCACAAAACCACCACAACCTCAAACAGAGGGGCAGGCACCAGGGGTAGCAGGCAGGTACTCTGGGAAGGCTCCTCCAGATGGCACTGAACAAGAGGCGTGTCTACCCACCATGCATCCCACTGACCAGGCAGGGCAGGGGTGAGAGAGCCAGGCTGATGATTCAGCCGCCCTCTAATCGCCCTGTCTGAGGCTGATAAGGAGAGGCCAGCGGTTAGCCACAATGTCGTCCAGTGTCCAGCAGAGATCCTGGTTTCGAGGGAGGGAGGGAGGGAAAGGAAGGGGGGGGGAGGAGAGAGAGAGAGAGAGAGAGAGAGAGAGAGAGAGAGAGAGAGAGAGAGAGAGAGAGAGAGAGAGTGTCCATTATGAAATATGCGAGCGCGCTCTCATGCATCCATGCACTCACTCACGCGCGCGCACGGCATGACAGGCTGACAAGGTCGGACTGACGGAAAGACGGACGGACGGACGGACTGACGGACGGATGGAGTGGGGGAATGGAAGCAGGCAACCAGAGAAATGTGACTCGCTGACAGAACTGCCGGGCAGACTGATGGCGTCAAATACTCGAGTAAAGAGCGGACTGGAAGGTGGGGGTGGTGAGAGAGAGAGAGGGTGGGAGAGAGGGAGGGAGAGAAAGGGAGGGAGAGAAAGGGAGGGGAGGGGAGGGGGAGAGAGAGAGAGAGAGAGAGAGAGAGAGAGAGAGAGAGAGAGAGAGAGAGAGAGAGAGAGAGAGAGAGAGAGAGAGAGAGAGAGGGGGGGGGGGGCGGACGGACGGACGGACGGACATGGACAAAGATGCACCTTTGTGGACTTTAGTCAGAGAATCAAAACAGTCGGTCCCCTTTCAAAGATCAAATGACGCATTGCATTCACTGTACATTTCTCGGCAAGTATTTTGCGCAATTCTCTTACGTACATGTAGATGGCGGATCACACTTCCCACTCTGGCGTGGATTTCAGCCATAGAGACCTGGCATGCCCCAGGGTACTCGGAATAACTTCGTCTCCTTTGATCGGACAAAAATGACATGTCAAAACACGCATTTGCATTCGGAAAAGTGCAGGAGTCTTCATACGACCTTACATACAAAACGTAGTTGTCATCAGCAACGAACTGGTCCTCAATTTGCCTCCAATCGTAGAGGGCAGATTACAATGTTATCATTTTCCACTCAATCATGAATTTGTAATTTTATCTTCAGACTGTCCTAGTACACTTGAACTAACTTCGCCCTTTTTAATGGAAAAATAAGAAGTGCTAAACATTTTTTTGCATTCGAAAAAGTGCAGGGGCCTTAACGCGACTTAACACATAAAACATGGTTGTCATCAACAACAAACCGGTCCTCAGTCGGTTTGATCCCCAATGGGATATTCTCTTCCCTAGTCATAATGCAGTGTTCCTGACTGCACTTTTCCACGCATTGCTCTCTGGCAGGACGTTTCGGAGGAAACATACACCGCCCCTTTGATAGTTTTCTTCCGTGCAGTCATAGACTGGGTGGCGGTGGAAAACACCCTTACCAAAACGCGTCCGGGAAAATAGGTACGGTGCAGTTAACATGGTTTTCCCCGTCTCTGAAAGAAATCGTTTTACCTCCTTCTCGTGCTATTTTTCTTTCTTATTTTCAACACGTAAAAAATACTGCCACGCAGAGTTGTTTTATATCCCAACTTCCCACAAAAACTTAACTGATTACATGTAGGTTTTATATTTCGCAAGGAGTAGAAAGGATATAAAGCTTTTTTTTTATTGTTCCTCCCACATTGGTGTTGTCTTTAAAACAAAAAGCGCGTTTGAAAAATTACAGAAAGGATTTTTCTCAGTAGGCACACATGAGTAAACTGTTTTAATTTATACTGGTGGTGGAAGGGGAGGGGGGGCGAGGGTTAAACAGGGCGGCTAAAGAAGACCCTACTGTATTCTTTGACAACATCAAACTAACATTTATATATGAATGTTCACCTATGTATGGTCGTACCTAAGGCCTCCTCCTCCTCCTCCATTTTTACGCACCCTTTTCGGCGGAAACTGAAGAAAATTTCGAATATCGGATACTATTTTTTAAGGGATCGGAAGAAGGATATGAAGTTGGAAGGAAGTTCGCTGTTTTGTATCTGATAGACTCGGGCGACAGCAATTAAATCATTCACTGCACTGGTCTCGATTGTGCTCCATTCGTGTACAAAATCAAGTTAGACATGATACCACAATTACAAAATTGCCGGCGTTTCTTTATCGACTGAGACTGAGCACTAGCGTGACTCGAATACACAACCCATACCATTCCACCTCGTCTGTATAAAATGTTTTCACAACGTTGTGAAGACGGAATCTCTCTCTCTCTCTCTCTCTCTCTCTCTCTCTCTCTCTCTCTCTCTCTCTCTCTCTCTCTCTCTCTCTCTCTCTCTCTAGCTCGCTCCCTCTCAACCATTCGCTCCTCGAAAAGTAGTTTTCATCTGTGCCAAGGATGATGATGCACATAACGGAAGGTTCCCGATGAATTATTTACTGACATAACTTTGATTCTTCAACAACATAAGATCACGAAGTGGAGAGAGGAAAGAAACCTCACATCGTTTCCGTTTGTTGTAGGAAATGTGACATTCAAAGAGAACTAGGGGCCTACTCTAGCTCTTCATTGCGATATCGCTTGAATCTCCATGACAACTAACACCAGGCAGTGATAACACCGACAGAACGAATGACACGAGAGCAACAAATGAAGCCAACATTTAGATTTCTTAAATCACCCCCCGTTCCTAATAATACAATTATGCCAGATAAAAACCAACTTCTGATGTCGCGCGGATTTCACTTCCTTATACTACTTCTATATATTCCATCGACGATCCCATTCTCATGCACGCAACTGAAATTTCCATGTAATCTCGGCCTTTTTAAATCCGGGATGTTGTACGAAACTGTGTGAGTGTTTCATGTAAAGCTGACACCTTGAGAAAGCTTGGTCAGATATATACTAATGGCCTGAACAAACATTAGTCTTCTTAGATCGTCGCTGTCATTTATCTACACTGCCGGAGTATTTGTATACTACGTTTGCATGCGCTTAAAATAAAATGCAGATAAGTAATATTATGTCTAACTCGATGGATAGCGACTATAGCCAAAGAGAGAGGGAAGAGATGGAGGAGGAGAGAGAGGGAGCGAGATATAGAAAGAGAGTGAAGGGAGGGGTGGGGGGGCGCGGGGGGGGGGGGGGGGGCGCGGGGGGGGGGGGCGCGGGGGGGGGGGCAAGAGATCGAGAGGGCAGGGCAGGGCAGAGAGAGAGAGAGAGAGAGAGAGAGAGAGAGAGAGAGAGAGAGAGAGAGAGAGAGAGAGAGACACACACACACACACTCACACACACACACACACACACACACACACACACACACACACACACACGCACCGACGAACGGGTCAGGCAAACAGGCAGGCAAGCACATAGGAAACAGTGAAAACGGGAGACTGAGTGACACGGTCACAGACAATCGCAAAAAAAGACAGGAAGGACGAGATAAAGACAAAACTAACGCTTGAATGACAGGAATATCACACCAAGTATGTCACTGAGCTAAGCTATTATTATGAGACCACATTTGACCATGAAACGTTGTGGGGAAATGGCGACATCTCGCGCCGTTATCTCCAGCAAAGCAAAGACCTAGCTAGGCCCAATTACTGCCGTGCGACAGCTGGTAAAACCCGCCTTGCTCTACATTGCTTCATATCTCTATCGGCCCTAAAGCAGAAATCTACTGCTGTGACCAGACGGTCGAGGGAGTGGATGGCGGGTGTGTGGATATTACGAGCTCGTGTTTTGCGGCTGACATGGTGTGCGCGGTGGCTATATGCACGTATATGCGTCAACACAGTATGATTCTACTTGTAGAACATTCGAGAGCAAATGTGGGAGGACCAGTTGTCGACTGAGCTATTTCAAGGGGTAAGGAAGACTGCACGACATTCCGTCTAGGCCAAAAGTGTACATTTCCTCGGCAGAGATTTCATTCGTGCAGTAACGGGTAGGCGTTGAACTCAGTGTTTTCGGAAGCGACCATTCAACATTATAGGATGACTTCAAGTCGTTAGAAACTTCACAAGAATAGACACAGTGCAGAAACAGGAGACACCCAAAGAAAAAAATATCCTGGAATGAGTCAGGACCAAGGACTACTTGGTCAAACCTAACTGAAACAGGTGCAGCAGTTGAGTTAGTGGACATGTGATATGACTCGGGAGTGAATGAACATCTAACAATGAGTGGGCCGACGATCTGAAAACGACGCAATATATCAGTGGATGCGGTTATAACACACAAAGGTAGAAGAGGGGTCAGGGGTGTGTGTGTGTATTATGTCGACGTTATAAATCAGTGGAAACCAACTGCTACTCACCTGCGCTCAACACCCAGGCCAGAGCAATGAGAGGCAGCATAGCGGCTTTGGTCTAGCAGCCAGTGTACATCCACGACACCATCGCCGACCTCTCTCACACTTCACTGACACGCTCGGGTGAGCTGGTAGGACGCGGTCTGGTGAAGCCCTGGGTCCAGGAACCACCACAAACAGCACCAGAACTCCTGTACAGCTGACTCGTGAGTTGCGCTCGCTGAACTGAGGCAAGCGCGCCAACTCTTTCGCCCCGCTCCGCCAGCCACTAGCGTCTCACAGCAGCGTCGTCTGCCCTGTTAGCCACAGCTGCGCATACACGGACGCCGTTGCTATGTTCTCGCTTCACCGCTTTCCAAGCGAGTTATCTCGCACTTTCTCAAACTTCCTCACAGAGAGAAGCTACTAAGGTCCATGTCAGACCGGTGCCCGACGCTTTCGAAGCTCGGCGCGGGAGAAAGAATCGATTAGAGAGGAAAATCCGAAGAGAAGATCCTCTGCGCCAATCGCCTTCCTCCTACTGGTGTAAACAGTTGAGTTCGGCGCACGTGCGCTTCGCTCTAGTAGCCAATAGGGTGCGAGGTCAGAGTTCAGCTAATTGCTTTGCCGATCGTTCCGGACGAAACGAATGAATGAGCAACAAACTCGAGGTATCCCCGAGTCGGTGTAGTTTAATTTTCCAGGGCAATCCGTCTGTGTGTTGAAGTTACCATGACAGACGAGGAGAGAAGTGTCGAGTCTCTCCATTAAATCGGCATTTGCACCGCCTGGAGACGTCGGGCAGTCCCACCCGAGAACTCAATCGAATTGCCAAGTCGACCCCAGCGAATCCTCGGCAGCGAAGAAGCTCAAGACTGTCTTTCATAAGTTCCAGACGGAACTCTTTGCACCCCTGGTTTTTGCAGTCACTGCCTCGGGAGGGGAGGGGGGGGGGGGAGAGGAGGGGGAGGGGGGGGGGGGGGGGGAGATAGAAAGGTTGTGTTTACGGAATTAAATATAAAATAGCATCTAACAGCTGATCCACATACAAAAGGGTTTACATTTTGATTGTCTGGTTGATGCAAAATAAAATCTGACGATGTAGAAAAAAGTCGATGTATTGTACTGTGTTTTATGTTAGCAAACATGCATTTGTAATCCTGATGTGACAAAAACATTATCATACCACGAGTTAATCAAACTTTTGGCAATCGGTAGAAGATCAAGTTGTGATAAGATAAATGCGAATATATACTTGTGACATACATGCAGTTTAAAGCAATCACAAGAAAACATGTTTGATATCATGGTATTTACTCGCGTCATGATAACGTAAACATTTTGTGGGAAATCGCTGTTTCACTTCAAAGTCAAATCATCCTCTGGTTGACCTTGAGTTTCAGCTAAATCCTCAAATGGTCCAGACCTTGCAGTTCAGTCGCTTTCCTCAGTTCTGTTTATGTGGCATGAATTCTGGAGCAGGCTCTGACAGCCCAGCAGCCAGGAGTTCCAGCTGATGAGGGAGGGCATCGAGCGGCTCCGGCCACATGTTACACTACAGCCTGATTCTGGTGTAGCTTTGACAAGATATGGCACTCTGAAACATCTAGAAGCTGAGACTAAATGTGAGACAGGCACTTTACTGGTAATGCTGGAGGTGCCCAAAGAGGTTGTTGCAATGATGAGGAAGATGAATGCCTGTGCGCTGTCTACGATCTGCGTGGTAGATACTGGAGCTGCTGGTTGTTTTACCAGGGTACCTTTCATCATCATCATCATCATCATCATCATGAGCATCATCATCATCATGATCATCATCATCATCATCATCGTCGTCGTCGTCGTCGTCGTCGTCGTCGTCGTCATCATCGTTAACAGCAACAGCTGCAGCATGTCTAAGCTGCTACTTCTCCTCCTCCTCCTCCTCCTCCTCTTGCTCCCCCTCCCCCTCCCCCCCCCCTCCCCCCCTCCTCCTCCTCCTCCCCTTCCCCCTCCCCCTCCTCCTCCTCCTCCTCCTCTCCCCCCTCCCCCTCCTCCCCCTCCCCCCTCCCCCCTCCCCCTCCCCCCCCTCCTCCCTCCTCCTCCTCCTCCTCCTCCTCCTCCTCCTCCTCCTCCTCCTCCTCCTCCTCCTCCCTCCTCCTCCTCCTTCTCCTTCTTCTTCTTCTTCTTCTTCTTCTTCTTCTTCTTCTTCTTCTTCTTCTTCTTCTTCCTTCTTCTTCTTCTTCTTCTTCTTCTTCTTCTTCTTCTTCTTCTTCTTCTTCTTCTTCTTCTTCAACGTCATTATCATCATCGTCATCATCATCATCGTCATCATCATCATCATCATCATCATCATCATCATCATCATCATCATCATCATCATCATCATCATCGCTTCTAATTCATTTCACCACGCTGGTTCTCAGTGTGTGCTCATTTTCGAACAACGGTCATTTATCCTTCCCACACTTTCCGCTACCCCGCACTTTCTTGACCTTTCAGATTCACGCCGTCGTAATTCATTGCGTCTACGACCGGCGACCAGTGCCGAGGAGTGGGCACGTGGTTTTTCTCTACGACGGTTTCCATCGACTGAATTGATCCCATGAACACACGATGATGTGTTTATGCATTGTAAATTGCAACGCGATATTTGATCAAAGCAGTCCTCTGTCCATTGGCGTAAACGAAGATACCCGCCATCAATGCATCTGTGGATTGTGTGTGAATTATTCATGGCAGAGCTGGGTCGTGTGCGCCTGGCAGGACTCGAGAGTCCTCATAGTGCTTGGTGTTTGTCTTTCTCAGAGAACTTTTGGCACTGCTATTGTACAGAGAAGAGAATTTTCCCAGGTATCGCTTGCTCTCCCGATTTTTCTTGATCCAGTGAAGGTCAAACATTCAAGAAAGACGTGAGTACGATCTGGATTCAAATCAATGAGCCAAATAAAGAAGTGTTTGATCGAGATGTCGGATAAAGAACCGTTGCATGACCTTTTTGAGCTCTCACGCCCCCAGGTATTTCTTATGAAGAAAAGTCGTTTTCTAGGAAACATGTCAACTCGAAAAACGGGGAGACTAGAAGGACAATAAGGAATGTACATATTAAAAGGGCTGTGAATCAAATAATTGTTGTTGCAATCAATTTTTTTTAGACGTTCACGAAGAACATAATTTTAGCAAGGTCAACTGCCTTGCAAGGGTGGTGGTCTTGGTACGGATTTCACGCTGATATGAAGACAATGCAAATTTCAGCCCATCGGACCATTCCTAATGATCTCTACACATTGTTTTCGATAAACAGCATGTATCATGTCAGGATCAGTGTACAATTATTTTAAAAATCTTTATTGCTGCTTCTCTGTTTCTGTGGCCAGCTTCGCAAAAAGTATGTTGAAACAGTGATGTCGGTTCGTTCTTTTCTGTTCAGCCACTGTTCACATCCATTGCACAACGTGGTTGATTACGAAAAGAACAAATAAAATAGCATATTTTACGCAGAAATGTTTGAAAGAGATAGAAATAATGCACAACTTTGCGGTACCACTCTGGCACTAAATGTGTTTGTCTGGGAAGCAGTTCGCAATCAAATTACAACTTCACTGGAAATATATATTTCAATACTCACTCACGCTTCGGCTCAAAGGTAACATTACAAAACAAACAGTATCAGACAAACCTGTATGTGGCAGAGATAATGATAAACATGTACGCAGAAATTCCCACTATGACGATGCGTAAAGAGGCTTAAAGAGAGAAAATGTTAAAATGGCATACTAATTTAAACACGTTCGTGTGTACATATGGGTTTCTATTTGAGGAAGCGTTTTCTTCGTGTACCAAAACTGCCATACTTTCACAAGATTGAGAACTTGAGATATCACAATAAACATGAACACGTGCGCATTCAGTAACACGGTATCACACTGTAATCATTCTACTCCTTCCAAATCTAATCAATCAAATCTTTTCTAAATAAATGTACATCTTAGTACCTCTTCCTTTTCGTATCTCACCCTAATTGATGTTTACTTTCCTCTGTGAAATCAAATCACATGATTTCCACTAATGAATATTACTTAAATTGTAGAGACATTTCTTTATTATCTTTTTAGGGAGTCTTGCTGGGGGGTGTTTATTTTTTTTTTTTTTTTTTGGGGGGGGGGTTTTAATTGACATTTGCCACAGCAACATATTTGAATAACAGAACATTTCATACTATGATCAATGAAGTGGATGGCAGTTCAAAACCGTTCTGAAGAGTCGCTTTTGGCATACATGAAAAGAACGATATAAACCAACACTGACACTGGCGATGCTTCTGTCATCGACAACAAAAGTTTTACCGTTGTATGGCAATAAGTAAAAGTACTCCAGGCGTTGAACCGGAACGCTACCTGAAATTCTGTTGTACTCTTGAAAAGGCCTCTAGTCGACCAAACGAGGGAGAAATTAAAGTGGACTGGAGAGTCTCAGCCACACTACATCTTGCCTAACATGGCGACACAGACGCCAGACTAGAGATCCCATTATGGCGGAAAGGGCCTGCAGTCGCGAGACCCGGCTGTCAGCCACGGTCTTCGAGACGGCGTGAGGGGAGACAATTCTTCACGCCTGGCTGACGACGTCACAGCTGATCGCCCGTGCTGCTTGAGACATCGATTTCCTTGGCCTACACTACAGTCTTAGCTCGTCTGCCCCTGAGTAGGTTAGGTCGGCCTTTCACGCCTCGAGACCCCGTTTGTGCAGTTTCCAGTGAAGACATCGTGGTTGGGACTCCAGACAACGTATGTCTTGTCATTGGATGTGGCAAGTGCTGGGTACCAGGACTGAGCCCGAAGAAGAGAGGAGTCTTCCTTTTGTCCCATGTGACCGACAGTGTTGAATCGTTTTCTGCTGAACTCGGTAACTCACGCGTAAGCGTAGGGAGTGCGGGAAGGTTATACATATGTAGGGTGATGTGTGTGTTGGTGTGCATGTGGGTGTTGGTGTGCATGTGTGTACGTATGATCGTGTGAAATAGGGGGTGCTTGTGTTGAGAGAGGGTAGGAGTGAGGCTATGTGTGTCAGTTTGCGCATGTGTGCCGTGGCTTATGTGTACGCTTAGTTATGTGTGCATGGTCATGCCTCGATGAGAGCTTTCGTACCCCGGTATGCGTACAAATGTCAGAGCGGGAGAGCACGTGTGTGTGTGTGTGTGTGCGTGTGCGCGCGCGCGTTCACACATAGGCATGAATCTGGTTGCCTTCCTCCTCTCTGTAATTCTGTTTGTAAACATCTCCTATCTGTGAGTGTATGACTGTCTGCATGTCTTTGTTATTCTCCCTGTGTCTGCCGGTGTGTTTGTGTGACTGTCTACCTCTCTTTCCGTCCGTCCGTCCGTCTGTCCGTTCATCTGTGGATTTGTCTGTCCGTCCGCCCGTCCGTCTGTTCATTCATCTGTGTGTCTGTGTGTCCGTCTCTTCCTCTTTCCCTCTCTCTCCCTCTCTCTCCCTCTCCCAATATGCACTCAAGCACATACAAAGACACACACACACAAGCACGCACAAACACACGCGCGCGCGTGCACATACGTGCACAAACATACACGCGTGTATACACGCAAGCACTCACACACACACACACACACACACACACACACACACACACACACACACACACACACACACACACACACACACACACACACACACACACACATTTTGGTCCTAAGCATGTTGAGCGCATCACTTCACACTGACTGCCATGCCAAGCTGATGATGGCAGCAGAACGCCCATCACTCATCAGCGAGAGAGGTTGGAGCCTGACGATCAGCTGACCGAAGTCAACAGATTGACCTTCCCCGCCACAGGCTGCTACCGTCCCTGTGGAAGGTAGTGACCACTGGCCAAGCAGTGGTGGGCTGCGTGGAAAGGCTGGGAGATCTCGCTAATACCGCTGATGAAGTCTCGGGTCCACAAGGGAGAGCGGCCATAACAAATTGCTTGCGTCACTTTGCCCGCCCAACGACACTCGCTCACGACCCTCCGTCGTAAACTGTTCCAACTTTTCTGAGGAGACTAAGTAAAGACCGCAAGCTTTTACGAAACGTGTCATTACCAGGTCCGTGTGGCAAGGTCCTTGCACATAATGGGAAAAGGGAGACGTCTCTTTGAATTGTGTCATTCGTTACTGATGCTCTGCTGTCTTTGGAACGAAAACGAAGCAGCAGGGATGATGTGACCACTGCATTCATCTTTCAGTATGTTGTAAGCACTCTATAGTAGCCCAGTGGTTAGAACGCTCGCCTTGAGGCTAGCTGGTGTGAAGTGCAGTTCTGTACTGATCCTAGAGTTGCATTCTTGGGCAAGGGGATTAACCTGCATTACCTCTGCTACCGAGGAGTAAAACAGGGTACTGGGCGCCGCGCTGTGGCGACCGGGGATGAAAGATCTCACAAATAAGTATCATGTGTTTGAGCAAGAAATAAACTCATCATCTCCATCATCATCTCATCATCATCATCATCATCATCATCATCATTATCATCATCCCGGTGGCAGTAAGAGTAAGCTTATCTAAGAGTTGTATCAACAGACAGAAAGAAGCATCTGGGACTAAATATGACGAATTCTGAGCTCCCAGTCCAAATGAAGGGGAAGTAGTGGACGGTTTACAGTCTCAATGGGAAGTTTGTTTCAACATTTGACTGTGTGCTCTTCAGCAATTTTCCTTGAACACTATTGGAGTGAATGGAAGAATTGCATGGCACAATTATCAGGAGGTAAAGTGTAAAGCGGTTAGAGACCACGATATGGATGATAACATATAAACAATAACCATACTATTTGCTTTTTACCCAATGAGCTTAGCCTCGAAATGTCGCCATATACAACTGCAACTATCGTCTTTGCAATGAGTTTCATACGCAACCGCAACTGAAATCTGGAACACTGTGTTACGAGCATCTCCGGGACTGGCTTCTAAGCCTATCTAATGATTACTATCTATTGTTGTGCTACGTGTGAATGTGCGTAGATTGAGGGTCAAGAATGCGTGACATTGATGTGTCTAAGTGACTAACACTGCAACCGTCTGGGTAGCGTTGGTTCCTGGTTGTCCAGCCATTGTACACTTCTTGAGATTGACAACTGGCAGCAAGAACAACTTGTGCAAGTAAATATTTCAATTTTTGCATTCTAAATATGTGTTTTACAAACGTCGACAGTAGACTTATACCTTTTAATGGAGAAAGGTCGAATCAGTCTTCTCCCAGAATATTCAGTACTATGAATTCACAGAGGAGAGCAGGTAAGTGCGATAAAAGGTTGTAAAAGCCTTGCATTTAAGCGCCGTCTTTTGAACTATGCCTCTCGGTGCCCTTTCCTGGGAGTCGAGTCATAATTGGCCTTGTGGAGAGTTACGTCACGGAAGACAAGGCGGGTGATGAAGCCAAGACCGGTGCCAGGAAGGGAGATGATGCTCAAAGCCCACCAGTTACTGGAGCGACGCTGACACAATCTCTTGGTCTCATCCCTAACCACTGCCTTCTTACCCGCACCCTCACCCCCACCCCCACCCCCATCCCACTCCCTGCCGCCACCATCCTCCATTTCCTATCTCCCCCCCCCTCCCACCGTCACGCCATCCACCCAGCTCAAATTCCCGGCAGAAATTAATGTGGTAGCCTTTTGTCGTTGGCCTTTCATTGCCCCCCGACCCCCCCCCCCCCCCCCCCCCCATCTTTAGGTCCCCCACCTCCCATCCCCCGTCATCTTCTTTTGCCAAAGTGCTTGCCACCACCACCACCCTCACTCCCTATCCCCCACCCCCAAACTCTTTCTACTAGCTGCCTTAGCTACTCCTGCCACAAGCCCGCCTCCTGACTCTTGGTCATTCTCCTTCCATTTTCTTTCCTTCTTTGTTTTACCCTCGTTTATTCCCGACTGAATGTACCCAGGCATACTTCCAGGATCTTCATTCCTTTGGCACTCCAGGCAGCTATCACTGCCTCACCACTCTCTGTCTCTCTCTGTCTCTCTCTGTCTCTCTCTCTGTCTCTCTCTCTCTCTCTCTCTCTCTCTCTCTCTCTCTCTCTCTCTCTCTCTCTCTCTCTCTCTCTCTCTCTTTCTCCCCCTCTCTTTCTCTCTCTCTAATCCTACCGAGCTTTCCCCCACCCTCACACCATCCTCCCTTCCCCCACCTCTTCTTCTCCCCTAACACTTCCATCTTACCTCACTCCCGTCCTCTTCCCATTTTCCCATCCCCCGGGCCGATCTAGCTGGCTGTATCGGCGATCAATAGGTCAATATAATTCGCTATGACTGGCGCGCTTGCTGGAGCCCCTCTGTATCGCTGTCATCCTCCCCAACCCTCGTCCTGGCCATGGGACACTAAAACCGATACAGCTCGCTGAGTGACGCTTTAAGGAATTGGGCGCATTATCTCAAAATTGAATTACCATGGCCGGAGATAGAAGATCTGCAAGAGAGGGATAGAAAAGAGGTAGCCTGCTGTGCGGCGGGGTGGGGATGGGGTGGGGAAGGGATTGGGGGGACTTGGAGATGAGAATGTCGAGGTAAGGTAGAAAGATAGAGAAGGAAAGGTTGAGGAACGAGTGGGGGAAAAAATGAGGAGAGGGGTCTAGAGAGGGAAAGGTTGATGGTGCAGTGAGAAGAGAATAAGGAGATAACTGAAACGACTTGGAAAACTTCGAATCCAGAATAAGATTTTGATACGAAAAAGAGCACAAAACGACGATAGATTAACGTAACATTGCATGGCGTAACCTTTTGCACAGATGTCGTTTTTTCCTGTTCCAGCAATAACGTGTGTGTGTGTGTGTGTGTGTGTGTGTGTGTGTGTGTGTGTGTGTGTGTGTGTGTGTGTATGTGTGTCTCCTAGGGGAAACGTGGTGGTCAAAAGTAGAAAACACAAAAACTTGGTAAATGAATGACACACGCCTCAACGAAAATAGTAACGTCAGCTTGGCACTTTCGGATGGAGGCTTCTCAAAGGAAGAAGACTTTGTCGCAATCACAGTCATGTATATAACAGGCGCCACGAAGCATTAACAACTTAAATATGGCTGTATCACAAGCTTGGAAAAGCTGTTGCAGATTATTCTTTTCTCAGGGAAGTCATTTAGAAAGTTATTGAATAAGTCATTATCATAGCCGCCATGAACCATTTGAGGAACAGCGTTTGAGGACATGATGATTACATCAAAACCCTATTGTCACGAAAAAAAAAGTTTGCGTCCAGTCTGTGTAACAGAAGGAAGCTTGCCAAACCTGCGTGACGTGCATGAAAAAATTCATTTGTCAAAAGGATCCATGCGCTACGGGACAATGACACAGATGATGATTTGACAGCATAAGCACATCGTCAATTCTGACGTTGACGAGGAGAATAATGATCCAAAGAGAAAGACAACAGAGGTATTTATCACTATATTAATGACCAGTGCTACATAAGATTATAGAAACGTTGGTATGGAGTTATTTTGAATGAATCAATGAATCAATGAATGAATGAATGAATGCATGAATGAATGAATGAATGAATGAATGCTATTTTACGGTCTGTCGGCCTTTGTAGGCTATGTAAGGCCAATAGTAAGGAAATCACTTGAAGTAGTTAGAATACAATCAAATCATGATTTCTCTAGCTACTCGCCTCTTACGAATGTTGAAGTGCCATAAACACACGTTTTCGAGGTCTGAATACGTATTTGGAACACATAATATGATAACGATTAAGACCGTGAATAATAATACATTTCACTTTAAAGATTATTTTGTGAATACTATAGTAAAAAAGAACGGTATTCTTGTTGACCTAATGGTCACTATTTTTATGGATACAACGTAGTTTTCTTTTCGGAATTTTTCGTGACTTTTAAGACCATTCATCTGCACGTTCTTTGTGGAAATGCTCAGAACACACAAGGGGATAATCAAGTGTATGAATAGGCTCATATATTATAGACCTGCGTATGGTAGTTGTACTGTTTCACAATGTTTTCCTCTCTTTTTCTGCAATAGAGCTACAGAGGTATTCAGTTATCTGATGGATGAAAACGTATTCAAGTAATAGATATTATACATTGATCTCCCCTGGCTGCGGACGTTTTAATCGTCTGCATCAGAAGTGAAACAGCTTCACGCCGTCAATGTCTTTCACTTCAGTACACAGTTTGCGAAGTTGTATGAACTATTTTACCAACCATCACTTTTCTCTTTGTACCATGCATTTTAAAGTGAAGGATAAACATAGATCTTTACTCGGCCTCTCCCTGAAGTTATTAGCAACTCTGTCTGTCGAACGATGATGATCAGGAATAATATATACTCAGCAAATGCCCCCAGGTGACACGTCATTTCCAAGATGAGTTGGTTCTCACGACCTTCTGCAGTGAAAGAGCGTAAGTCTAGCTGGGGTCGCCCTTCTAACAAGGCGTCGAGATGCGGCCATTTCGGTACTCACCATTGCCATCACGTAGGCACCCCCAGGGCGGGAGGACGTGGCAGAGTGGGTTAAGATGGGAGAGGAGTGAGGGGTGGGGGGTGGGGAGGGAGTTAGGAAGATGACGAGGATGGCAATGGAGAGAGGGAAAAGCGGGGGGTCGGGAATGGGGTGGGGGTAAGCTGAGGGGAATATGAGAGAGAGGGCTAGGGCGGAGAAAAGTGGAAGAGATTCGGCAGCAACTACCTCGTTATGGGCCGCTGTCTCGTGACGAGATTTATAAGCGTGGCCCAGCTGCCCGTATACCTGGCTGTCTGCAGCGAGTGACGCTACCCGGGCAAGGAGAGGCAAGAACCAGCCCATTCTGTAAACCCGAGTCAGTAGTATTGCCTCTGGCACAGTTCGCAATGAATGCGTAATAGGCTTGACCCTTGGCATTACAGCCTTGCGCCAAAAGTAGTTCGTTCTGATACTATTTTTCTCTCCACTTTTTACAGAAATCATTCAGATGTAAAAACTTGGTTCCATTTCAACACAAACATTTTATTGTATCGAATAAACGCTTGTTTGTTGTCTCAACAAGAGTAAGTTAAGAGTTTTGTGCGAAATAGTCTTAGAACTACTTTAACGGCGTATGTCAGGGAGCACATCGGCTTTCCCACAAGCCTCTCGTGTGACCTCCGCTTGCATAAATTGGCCAAAAACCTTCCATCACGTGATGTGAACTGTGCTAGAGATACTTTTGCCGGTAGGCGAAATCTCTAGTTTACTAGAATGGGACCAGCCTAGCGCCTGCTTGGTACAGCGCTTTCCTAAATGCACTTGCCGCTTGTTAGACATAGTAAATGTTATTTTGCAGAAGTTCTTGCCATGTTTCCATAAAACACTGATCAACTTAATGAATTCTGTAGCGAGTTTCTGTGTGGAAGTTTAGGCAAAACATTTTCGTGACGTTAAGTACTTTGGAACGCGCTTCGAATGTACGTTCCTCACGCTGCAATCATATACATTCTATTTTGCTCCGGTCGAAGAGCTAAGATGAATTAGAAAAGTATTTTTAGATGTTAGGATACATGGATTGCATTCAACAATTTATGAGTATGTTTATCTCTTGGTAAAACCTTTCACGTGAGAACGAAGAAGCGTGTTACTGGAAATAAAGGCAATGCAATTTGACATAATGAACGTTTTAAATCTGAGTACAAAAGATCGATTTGAAACCAGTCTCCGATTTTATTTTCCTATGATACCCTTCAATATTTCTTTACATGTTTAAGCTGGCTGAAAATTGTTGGTTACCTAAATGCAGACGTTCGTTGTGTTTGAAGCTTCCATCTTTAAGCGGCGTTTATCAGACTTTTTGTAATCTCATGGAAAGGGGTGCCTTTTGCAGTTTTGGGGATGACACATGATTACAATCGCTTTTCAAATTACACTGGAACTACAGCGCATTAAGACGACATCAAGGCTCTGTTGTACTGGTAATTTTTAGACAGTGGCCTTTCTTTTCTTTGTTGAGGGATGTTTACCTTGTCTCTTGACTCTTAAGATCACAGTTCTTTGGGTACGTGCTTTTGTTAGAAACGTTCATCGCAAACCTTGTTCAAACAAAACAGCAGCACATAACACAAATTCATTGTTGCGACACGCGCAATCCCGGACAGAAAGACTCACGAGGCGACATGGTGGTCGCTTGTTCTGTTTTACCCTGTGACTCGCTGGATGAACAATCCTCGTCGTGGTCTCTTTGAGATGGCCCACGTCACGGGCTTGAGCAAGCTCGTTCGTCTCTGTCGCGAGTGCACCTCTCGTTGTCCTGATCGTCCTAAGTAAGGAGTAGTGAGAGCATTTTATCATCCGTGTATTCTTCTTACCAGTCAGCTCAGTGTCGCTCTCCCTACGTCTTCGTGTAACCTCTGCATCAATTATTCCCAAAGCTTTCCCCAGCAGTGTGGACCGTTCAAGTGTTTCCCTGTGTACTTATACACATGTGTAGACATCGCGTTTACGCCACGAAGCACTCGCTGCAGAATGTTTGCCGTTGGATACGCTTTGAACGACATAGATTTTCTCCCTCCACAGCCACCCATCGCACTGGATATTCCGCGACGGAGAAGAAGGGGACGAAAAGGTGGAGTCCTTGCTCGAAGTAGACAAGGAAAAAACACACGCCGCTGCCTTCTGTGATAATGGAAAATGTGCAATCACTAAAACCCAAAATGGACGAACTAGAATTTGACATAAGATTAATATCCCAATATCGTAATGCCTGCGTTATTGCTTTGACGGAAACATGGCTGCATGAGAGAGTGACTGAAAGAGAAACAGATCTGAGTGGAGAAATTGGTAAACAAAATGGAGGAGTGTGTGTTTATCTCAATGAAGGATGGATGGATGGATAGTGTTTTACGGTCTATCAACCTTTGTAGGCTATGTAAGGTCATTAAGCACGAAAAGCACTGGAACAGTTTAGAGTAAACGCAAATCAAGTAACGGTGTCCCTAGGTATTCGCCTCTTACGAATCGCGTAGGGAGATGCGGTGGGTCGATTCTTACCCCGAACCCACAGGGGGTTATCTCAATTACAAATGGTGAAATAACTTCACAATAAGAGAAAATATATGTACTGCCGATGTCGAACTGCTTGTTGTGGGCACCAGACCGTTTTATTTGCCCAGAGAATTTTCGCAGGTCTACATCTGTGCCGTCTACTGCCAACCAAGAGCAAATACAAACCCTGCTCGAGAAATCGTTACAAACGTTGTTCATCAGTTAGACGTGAAAACTCCTGATGCCGCTGCTAGTATAGTGGGAGACTTTAGTTCTTGTCGTTTGGTCGTTTGTAGGACTGCCTTCCTGATTATCATCAAGTAATGAATTGCACCACCAGAGGCAACAAAACACTAGAAAATGCATTTGTGCCCCCCACAAAAACTGTCCCCACTTGGCAACTCAGACCATGACATGATTCAGCTGATTCCAGTGCACCGTCAAAAACTTCAAAGACTAAAGCTAAAACCCTGGTCACACAGCACTTTACGTCTTAATCACGTCCAAAAGACGTACAAAATCTGGTGGACGTGGTCGTACGTGGTGATTTTTTTATCAATTTTGGTTTGGCCATGCTTTGTACGGGTTATGGTCGTCGACGGCTGTTCCACTGCTGAAGCACTGCCTAAGCACGATTAACCACGTCAAGCCACGTGTAAGCCTAGAAAAAACCGTGACGTCATCGCGTCTGGAGTACTGGCGTTATACAGAAGTGATTAGGCAGTGATCAATCGTATTTAGAACGTGCTCGAGACGTATTTAGAACGTGTTCGAGACGTTATAGAACGTGACAGACCGCTAAACTTTCGCGTCTTACCGCGTCTCCTCACGTTTTAATCACTGCCGGAACACGGATTATCACGTGTGTTTCACGTGTGTTGCACGTCTTTACCACGTGTGCTACCCGTGGTTGTGCGCGGGATAAAGTTTTGAGCAGTTCAAAACTTTTTTCCGCGTCCGATGACGTTCCGATTTCTCCCCGCGTCCTGCCACGTCTATAAATCGACCGTAGCTCGTCTTAAACTCGACATTAACACGAACAACATCGTCTACTTCACGGGTGACCACTTTTTGTCGTCGTTTGGACGTGATTAAGACGTAAAGTGCTGTGTGACCAGGGCTTTAGGAAGGCCTAGGTCAAGGGATGGAATGAGGACACTGTTGATCAAATTCGTTTGGCCTTGGATTGCACGGACTGGACTGTTGTTGTTTTTTTCGAGGCATGCTCAGGCGCTGATGAACTAGCAGATACGATAGCATGCCATATCCCTTTCTATGAAGAGATATGTGTGCAGGTGAAGACCAAAACTTTCTACCCCAACAACAAACCTTGGGTGGACAGCGACTATCGATCATTACTGCGAGAGGAGCATTCAGCGAGAAAAAGCAGCGATATGAAAAAGTACGCACTCTAAAGAAACACATCAAACAAGAGACAGAACACACAGAAAAAAACGCATCTTCAACGAAAAACTCGAAACGAAATTATCTATGAAAGATTCTCGTGGCGTCTGGCAAGCACCTGAGACTATCACAGGCTATAAACCTAAAAAGCAACAAATAAAGGTTGAAAATGCAAAACATTTTACAAACGCACTAAATATCTTCTACTCCAGATTTGACAAATACGACTTTGCACAGGAGCAACAACAATTAGTCAGCCACCTGAAAAAGGAAAAGAAGAACCCTATCATTCTTAATGTTGAGGAGGTGAAAGCAGTCCTGCGAAGAACGAACGCAAGAAAATTAACTGGACCAGACGGTATCAGTAATAGCATCTTGAAAACATGCTATGAACAGCTTGCGCCATCACTGTGTAAATTCTTTCAGCTCACAATTGACACTCACCACATTCCATCATTCTGGAAGACATACATTGTGCCAGTGACAAAAATGATCAACCCAAAAGAGAAAAATGACTGCGGACGGACTGCTCTAACCTCAAACATCATGAAATGCTTAGACAATATCATCCTTGAATATGCATTGAGAGAAGTAGGGCTACATCTCGATTCATTCCAGTTTGCCTATCGAGCCCTTCGTGGCACAGATGATATTATCAACACTGCTACACCATCTCGTCCAACATCTTGACAAGCCAAAAACGTCACCAAGTGTCCTCTTCATTGATTTCTGAAGCCCCTTCAATACAATCCAGCCACATCTCATGATCCAAAAGCTGCACAAATGAATGCCAATCCCTCCCTGATACTGTGGGTTCATGAGTTTCTCACACACAGGTTGCAGTGTGTTCAAATTGGTGACACAACATCAAAAATGGTTATCACCGACACAGGCGCACCCCAAGGCTGCGTAACTTCGTCGATCCTGTTTTCCATCTACAGTTCTGACTGCCAGCCTATCGGAAGCGACAGAAGGGACATTCTTGTGAAATATGCAGAAGACAAGTGTCTTGCAGGCCTCATCTACAAAGATGGCGACAGTATTTACAAAGACGAAGTCAAACATCTAGTGACTGGTGTTAACGTAACTTTTTAGACCTAAACACAAAATAGACAAAATAACTCATTGTTGATTTCAGGAAATGCATCCGACCACCACATCCGCTAGTCATAGACGGTGAAATTGTTGAGCAGGCGGCAGCATACAAGTATCTAGGCTTGACGCTCATCAACAAAATGAACTGGTCTGACAATATAGATACATTACAGAAGAAAGGACATCAACGATTGTACTTCATGAGGAAACTCAAATACTTTAAATTTGATCAGACCATCATGGAGTTCTTTTTCGGCTCAATACTGGAATCTATTTTTCCTATGCCATTATTGTGTGGTTCGGTCTTCTTGCCAGGCGTGATGTGCAAAAGTTGAACAGAATGATCAGACACACATCGAAAATCGCAGGAGCCGAGTTTCCGCCCCGCGACACAATCCATCTCTCTCGTGTCATCAGTAAGACCGAAGACGAACTACAAGGCACTCTTCCGTTGTCTTCATTCTTCAAACTAGCGAGATCGTGCAAACGCTTCATTTCCATCAGGGTAAAGACAACTACACTCAAAAACTCATTTGTACCATTGGTTGTGAGGTTTTTGAACGTCAGTCGGAGCACAGCTCTATGACGGAACCACCAGGGCTTTTTGTTAACAATGGAACCATCGTTTATGGGGAGGAGATGAGATTGGAGAGAGAGGAGGGGGGGGGGGGAAGGGAGGGGGGGAGAGGAGGGGCAGAGATAGTGGACGTGCAGAGGAGGGGGATGGGAGAGAAAAAGAGAGAGAGACAGAAAGAGAGAGAGAGAGGAAGAGAGAGAGGAATAGAGAGAGAAAGAGAGAGAGAGAAAGAGATAGAGATTGAGAGAGAGAGAAAGAGAGAGAGATTGAGAGATTGAGAGAGATAGAGAAAGAGAGAGAGAGAGAAAGAGAGATAAAGAGAGAGAAAGAGATAGATTGAGAGAGAGAGAGAAAGAGAGAGAGAGAGAGAGAGATTGAGAGAGAGAGAGACTGAGAGATTGAGAGAGAGAGAGAAAGAGAGAGAAAGAGAGAGAAAGAGATAGATTGAGAGAGAGAGAGAGAGATTGAGAGAGAGATAGAGAAAGAGAGAGAGAAAGAGAGAGAAAGAGAGAGAAAGAGATAGATTGAGAGAGAGAGAGAGAAAGAGAGAGAGAGAGAGAGATTGAGAGAGAGACTGAGAGATTGAGAGAGAGAGAGAAAGAGAAAGAGAGAGAAAGAGATAGATTGAGAGAGAGAGAAAGAGAGAGAGAGAGAGATCAGTGTGTTTCGTAGACGGTAAAGGCCCGGTCTCAGTGGCCGATGGACACAAAACGTATGCAAAAAGGACACAGCGGACGAGCAAAAGCTCCATCCGGTTTCATCCGCTCCAAAAATGGATAAAATTGCCGAACATTTGTGAAAACAGAACGGAAAATAACGGAAGTGGGTAGTATGTGGCGGGGATGCTAAACGGATGTTCATAGGATGCCTGGAGGATGAAAGTGGATGACAGCTCCGAAGGAGAAACCGGGGATAATGGCGAAGCAGACGCATAGCGGAAAGAGCGGATGCATAGCGGATGAAGCGGATGCATCACGTGCGCCTAACGGAAACAAAGGGGAGGCCGCGCGGATGAATATCAGATACAAACCGTTCACTGCGCATGCAGGGGGTATGAATTGCGTCAGCTCCGTGGTTATAAAAGAATGCAACACGCACGCAGACAGCATACAGCGGAAAGACATTGTTCACTTTTAGAAATGTTTTGTTTACTTAATAAAGTGTTGGTACACACTTTGAAAGAATACGAAGGTTAAGGCATAATAAACAGCATTGTTTACTTTTAGAAATGTTTTGTTTACTTAATAAAGTGTTGGTAACCATAGCAGCATGCGATGGTCCACCAACACAGTCTGGCATGGAATCAGTTGGCCACAGTTTGCTCTTTATATTTTATTATTTTTTATTGATGGGCAAAGAGGGCCCTTTCCACAAGGGATGCTGTACTTTATTATTATTTGGGAAAAATACTTTTGGGCTTGGGGAAATGCCGGCTTGCAGTGCAACCATACTGGGACTGGATAGTACACCATCCCAGCTGCCACACATATGAACTTTTATTATCAAGAGCAATTTATTCAGTAATCAACACATTTTACATTAAAGCAAAGTTTATATTACTTTATCCATTGTAGCAACCCACAATGTACATCTAATAAAAATAAGCAGCTAAAAGTATACAACAACATAGTAATGCAGTGTTCTTTAATGGCACAATCTCTATCTCATCAGTTTTATGCAACAGTCTCAAGGCAGTATCCATTCTAATCTTCTATCATTCTCTCTTGCCACTCCACTGATCCAGCTGGGGAGTTGCACCAGTGCCTCAGGAGGTTACGCAGCTCCTTCCCTTCACGTGAAGCTCTGTTGGAGCCTTGTACATCCACAGTGTCCATCAGGTTACGTCCTTGCCTCCATTCACCAGGCTCCATGTCCCCGTTCCCTTGCTGACGATCGACAAGTCTGTTCTGCATCACTGAGTGTCGGGTGCGCATGAGATTGTGCAGGATGCAGCAAGCTTCCACGATTCTCCTCACAGTCTCTGGGTCATGCTGCATGGTGGTGAGAAGTATCTGGAATCTGTTGGCCAGGATGCCGAAGGCGTTCTCCACCACCCGTCTTTCCCTGGACAGCCTGTAGTTGAAGATCCTCTCTTCACGGGTGAGGTGTCTTGAACTGTACGGCTTTATGAGGTAGGTTCTGAGGGCGAACGCGTCATCACCAACTATGAAGTAGGGCACATCTTGTGTGTCATGGGGAAGGGGGTCTGGGCCTGGAAACCCCATGATGAGGTTGCGTTCCAGCCCATCCTTGAGGTCACTTGCGTTGTATATCTGGGCATCTGAAGCTGACCCGTTGCCTGAAGCATCGGTGTAGATGAACTTGTAGTCAGCATCAACCATGGCAAAGAGGATGATGCTAAAGAAGCCCTTGTAGTTGTAATAGGTGGACCCTGAGTTGGCTGGTGCTTTGCAGGCCACGTGCTTCCCATCTATGGCTCCAACGGTGTGGGAAAAATTCCACCTCAGATACCAATCTTCTGCAAGTTGTCTCCAGCCTTGTTCAGTGGTGGGGCACCCGAGGAGCTCGTGCGCGTATTCTTCAATGATGGCCTGTACAACTTCTCTCACGATATTGCTGATGCTGTTGTGTGGCACCCTCCATGCATACTGCATATTTCTGTATGTGATTATAGAGGCTAGGTGCCGCAGAGTCAGTGCCACCTTTAGTCCAGGGTCCAGGTTGGGACGGAAGTTGATGCTTGGCTTGGTCAACCTGGGTCTCAGACGCTCTACAAGTTCGTCAAACATGGCTGGTGGCATCCTCATGAAGTGATGGAATGCACGAGGGTCTTCATTCCTCAACTCCACCATCAACTGGTTATACAGTCCAAACTCCATTCTTCTCTCGATCCATCCTCGGACCCACACAGCTTTTTGACGTCTTCTTCTTCTCCTTCTGTCTAAAACTTGAGACAGTCTGAACAGGTTGTGGTTCTGCTGTTGAATGAGCGCAGCTATCAGATGGACTCTTTGATCATCCATGGTGGAGAACAAATTATGATGCTGAAGACCAAGACCGAGGGTGATGAGGTCTGTACACCACAGCTGCCCGACCCATACTGAGGTCCAGATGATTTTCTCCTCCATTTATACAAAATATCGAGAGTCCGCAAATTGTCCTTCTACATACTCTGGACATCCTAAATATACGAGATACATCCCAGATACAAACGTTGTGTCTGTTTAGAATACTTTATATACGAGATGCATACGCTTACATCCTTTCTATTTCCATGCTACTAACACTGTATAGACGTTCCATGTACCTTATCTTTCCTTTCTCTTTCCGTTTTCACCTGCAGCGGATGCGAGTCGCGAGGATCCCCAGAGGATGCAGAGAGGATACAGCGGACGTTTAACGGATGTTTACGAACATAGTACGTTTGCTGCTCGTATGCGTCGCGGATTTACATCGTACGTTCATCCGTTCTAAAAGTTTTGTGCAGCTCAAAACATTTTGCGCGGATGAAATCACAGTGGACGGATGCTCAATGGATAGAGCGTATGAAACACGAATGCAATGAGTACACAACGGATGCATAACGGTTTCCAACGGATGGCAAGATTTTTTTACGTTTTACATCCTCTTTGCATCCGCAAGTGCACTGAGACCGGGGCTTAAGCTATTGCAGGGATGGGGTCCGGAAGGCGGATGCATCAAATGCGTGAGTGAGCAAGCGAGAATGTTTTACAACTTTCTTTGTTTATTACATACTCCGCAATAAATTATGTATTGTTATTTCTACTTTGTACGTGCAAAAAATGTTTTAATGATGTGACATGTATCGAATTTATTTCCTTTTGGATGAATAAATATTTCATTTAATCAATCAATCCATTGGTACCGCTCTTGACTGACTGTCGACTACCATTTGTAAACTTGAACTTGTGAAAAAAAAGGAGGTGGTGGATCAGGTCATTCTGAAGTTGGTAAGGTTTAATGCTTGAACAACCAGAAGAAAAAAAACTTTTCTGAGATTCAATGAACTGAATTCGAACTTTTTGGACTTTGGAATACGACAGGAAAACTGCAGTTTCGCTCACTTGGTCTCCTCACGTCGGACCTCAGATCACAAGCACCGGTACCAGTTACGTTTGTATTTTTAAAAAGGAGAGAAAATGCTTTGGTCCGACCATGGTGTTATTGCCCAACAATTACAGACATGCCGTCTTGGTTCTACCTCCGCTTCTCCCTTCAAGATTCTGAGCCGCATAGCTAATCAAGTCCGTCGTGGTGCCTCAGCGACGCGGGCCCTATACTACGCCCACGAGCTGTGTAATCAGACTTGGACCACTTACTAGTGATTTTTGACCGAACTTTCTCAAGCATATGCGATGTAACAGATGGGTCCGCAATCTCCAAACCGGTTTGGATGGATAATGGTCTCTCTCCCAGCCTGGCCACGCATGCTCGGACGGATGGTTTGGGTCGGGCGTTGGTGGTCGCCTGTAATTTCCCCGAGGTAATAAGTCGGCCTCCACAAAGGTAGGCCTTTTCGATCCTCGCCCTGCAGTCTGCATCTCCGACGGGCTGGCAGACCGCCATTGACATGAAAATTCCCTCCCCCGTCAGAGGCCCCGAGTTGCCTTGCAGTCTAGGATTACATATTCTTATGATAATCCTTGTGGTGTAAGCCATTGAGAGAAGGAACTGCGAGAACACAGCATAGGCCGTGACTTTTCTTCCCGGGACGTCTGTCTGGAGTTGAAGACTGTATTATAGGTTCTTGTAAGTCTGCGGTCAACGTGGATTGGACGGCAATGTCAGCCATGAAAGGAACACAACGACACTGCGACACTCGGCAAAAAGTCCGTCATGACTGTTGAGGTTGCATCCTGAAGGTATACGGTGCGTGTGTTCGCGCGTGCGGTTGCGTGGGAAGTTGAATTCTTGCGTGCGAGTGAGTGAGTGAGTGAGTGAGTGAGTGAGTGAGAGAGTGAGTGAGTGAGTGAGAGAGTGAGTGAGTGAGTGAGTGAGTGAGTGAGTGAGTGAGTGAGTGAGTGAGTGAGTGAGTGAGTGAGTGAGTGAGTGAGTGAGTGAGTGAGTGAGTGAGTGAGTGAGTGAGTGAGTGAGTGAGTGAGTGAGTGAGTGAGTGAGTGAGTGAGTGAGTGAGTGAGTGAGTGAGTGAGTGAGTGAGTGAGTGATGAGTGAGTGAGTGAGTGAGTGAGTGAGTGAGTGAGTGAGTGAGTGAGTGAGTGAGTGAGTGAGTGAGTGAGTGAGTGAGTGAGTGAGTGAGTGAGTGAGTGAGTGAGTGAGTGAGTGAGTGAGTGAGTGAGTGAGTGAGTGAGTGAGTGAGTGAGTGAGTGAGTGAGTGAGTGAGTGAGTGAGTGAGTGAGTGAGTGAGTGAGTGAGTGAGTGAGTGAGTGAGTGAGTGAGTGAGTGAGTGAGTGAGTGAGTGAGTGAGTGAGTGAGTGAGTGAGTGAGTGAGTGAGTGAGTGAGTGAGTGAGTGAGTGAGTGAGTGAGTGAGTGAGTGAGTGAGTGAGTGAGTGAGTGAGTGAGTGAGTGAGTGAGTGAGTGAGTGAGTGAGTGAGTGAGTGAGTGAGTGAGTGAGTGAGTGAGTGAGTGAGTGAGTGAGTGAGTGAGTGAGTGAGTGAGTGAGTGAGTGAGTGAGTGAGTGAGTGAGTGAGTGAGTGAGTGAGTGAGTGAGTGAGTGAGTGAGTGAGTGAGTGAGTGAGTGAGTGAGTGAGTGAGTGAGTGAGTGAGTGAGTGAGTGAGTGAGTGAGTGAGTGAGTGAGTGAGTGAGTGAGTGAGTGAGTGAGTGAGTGAGTGAGTGAGTGAGTGTGAGTGAGTGAGTGAGTGAGTGAGTGAGTGAGTGAGTGAGTGAGTGAGTGAGTGATGAGTGAGTGAGTGAGTGAGTGAGTGAGTGAGTGAGTGAGTGAGTGAGTGAGTGAGTGAGTGAGTGAGTGAGTGAGTGAGTGAGTGAGTGAGTGAGTGAGTGAGTGAGTGAGTGAGTGAGTGAGTGAGTGAGTGAGTGAGTGAGTGAGTGAGTGAGTGAGTGAGTGAGTGAGTGAGTGAGTGAGTGAGTGAGTGAGTGAGTGAGTGAGTGAGTGAGTGAGTGAGTGAGTGAGTGAGTGTGAGTGGGTGGGTGTGTGCGTGTGTGGCTGGGTGGGTGGGTGAATGGATGACTGAATGAGTGAGTAAATGAGTGAGCGACTGAATTAATGAGTGCGTGTGTGCGTGAGCGCGTATTTGTCTGTGTCTATGTGTGTGTCAGCGCGCGCGCATATGTGTGTGTGTGTGTGTGTTTGTGCGTGTATGTGTGTTTGTATCTGCGTGCGTGCATGTGTGCGTGTGTGTGTGTATGTTCACGCGAGCGAGCACCAGAGAGTGTAAGTGTGCGTGCACGTGCGTGTGTGTGTGTGCATGTGCGTGTGTGAATGTGTGTGTGTCCGCGTGTGTGTGTGTGTGTGTGTGTGTGTGTGTGTGTGTGTGTGTGTGTGTGTGAGTGTGTGTGTGTGAGTGTGAGTGTGTGTGAGTGTGTGTGTGTTTGTGCATGTGTGTGCGCGTGCGTGCGTGTGCGCGTGCGTGCGTGATGCTTGCGCGTGTGCGTGCGGGCGTGTGTGTGCGCGCGCGCGCGCGTGCGTGTCTGTCCATTTCACACGTAACCCACTTCTTTCTCCACGTCGTATTTTCTCTTGCGAAGACTTGATTGTTGGCCTCCCTGTCTCCACACCCGGCTGCTGCCGCGGTTCCGTGAATTCTCACCACCACCTTTACGCACGAGGACAGACACCGTGCCAGCAGGGGCGTTCCGTGACAGCGTTTCACTGGGTTCTCATTGGACGTGACGAATACGCGAGCAGCATGAAATTGGTAATGACCATGAAGCTTAAGGTAAAAGCTAATTTGGTTGTGAAAAATGTTGTGTAGCCTTCCTACTTTGCCTGCTTGCAGCAACACGATTGTTTCTGACAACACAATTGTTCTATTCGACAGAAATAGAATACATTTTTGTTTCAAATCATTCAACAAAGAGCCCCAGTGCCCCATAGGCGAGACCGCTACAAACATGCATGTACACAGGCTGTTCACTCATGGCGGTCCTTCGGCCTGCACGAGGACGCCAGAGGTGCCGAGTACGAGACAACATATCACACTATGATGCACAGAGCTTGCGGCGGCGAGGGCAGACTATGACTGTGTCTGAATCATTGGGTTCTGCAATTCGCTGTTCTCGCATTTTGTTGTCGAGGAAAAACAAATGTTGATCTATTTTTAAAAACTTTCTCTCTCTCTAATTGTTACTCTCCAGGAATTGCTGTCTGTGACCATTTGGTTCCAGCTGGCTCTCTTGACTGATCATATCACACACTTACAAACGCGCGTGCGTTCATTCACACACACACACACTCACACACACACACACACACACACACTCACATTAAAACGCTGGAACACACACACATGCATGGATGCACACACGCACAAGCACATACATACACACATACATGCACATGCGAACCCAAATATACATTATCAAAACAACTTTGCCGGGCTCCTACCGTTGTGACTGTGTAAAACTCAAGAAAGCACCAAGCAATACCTCAACAGAATCTCGTGGGTGTCTCATCAAAATGATCAATCATGGAAGATCTGCACTAAAATGTCTTTTGAATACAAAGTTGCTGCACATGACAATAGAAGAGGTCTGAGTGGGCGTGGAAACTTCTTTCTTTCCTAACAGGGTACAAACCCCTCAACTTTTTTTGTTCTGTGTATGAAGAAGACGCCTTCAGCCGATCTTTGTCTCTTTACGACCATCATTCACACAAGACGACAAATGAGTTGACCTAAACACGGCCAAACCTACGTCGTATTCTGCCAACATGGACAATTACGGAAAATAGAAAGAGGGGGACGGAGAGGAGAAGAGGCGGTTCCCTGTGTACGGGGATGCGTGGCCATCAAAGACCGCCCCGGCGAAGCCCATTCCTCCTCCCAGCGCCGCCTGGCGGCACCGCCTTGCTCCGCAGCCCAAGAATGCTGGGAACGGCCCGGGCTGGACCGGGGGACGATGAGCATTGCCCGTCTTTGTCTGCCTGCTATAGGGGGGCAGTCAGACATGGCGGCAGCTCCTCGCTCTTCTCCCGCTGCCCCGGCCGACACAAGGCCCGTGACAGGGCAACTTGCTCTGAGAGTAATCACTCCCATTGCCCCAGCCCATCAATGGTAATTGCAGAGGATCGAACCCGGCCCGCCACGGGCCGAGCGCAGTTACATCTCCTGAGATCGCTGTAAGGTTTTTGTGACTTTCCGTCTACTGTTTGTTGAATGTTTTCGTTGAATGATATTGAGGGAAATTCCAGGATATAAAACGGCAAATGTTGTGTGGTTTCGCTTTCATGTAAATTCATATACATTCAGATCTCTGGTTCGGCCCCTACTTAGGGTCCCGGAAGTACTTTCCGTTTATCTTCGGTAGTTTGTCAGCTCCATATTAGGCAAACAAAAATTACTCAATACTATAAGTTGCAAGGAACGAATTGCCTGTCATTGCAACATTTAGAAGCACTTATGTGCACGGTATGACTGGTTTTGGTGACGACCCTCCGATGACATGATGTTCAAGAGTGGGCTAAACAAAATCTGTCAAGTATGAATCTCAATAAATGTGTCATATCGGTAACGGGGAATAGGTGCTTTGAAAGCACGTGACCCAATTTCGTGAGTGGTGTGCAATGGCACATAGTTTCTTATCATTCTCGAAACTTTCACGCAAGTCTTGCAACTAACATCAGCGATTAGTTTTCCGTGATAAATTCTAATTGATCACTTTCCTACACCTTTATGTTGCAGTAGCGACTGCAAGAAATGTCACAAATTGTATCCAGAAAGGTTTTGCCATTCACAACCCTGTTGCCCTTTTGAAAATATGTAGAAGCCTTCAAATCCAAGGAACTGCTATGTCAGTTTACATCGCAGCAGGCGAATGCAATTTCAGACAGGTCAACTAAAAGTGCATATCTACATTACTAGCATCTTCCTCTTTTGCCAAGTTTGATGGCGATGATGCTCTTGGTATTCATGACAAGACCAGTTCTAATGATTGTGCACTTCAGACTCCTGCGGCCTTGACCTTTGATGGAGACATTTTGAATGGCAACACCAAGGAAGTATTTGTCAAAATTTACATATCTAATATATTCGGTAGCAGTGAAAGTCATTGGCTGCAGAAATATGCCATTTTGAAGTGGTCACTATGGGATGTTAATTGACTTTAGAGGTGGCAAAATTAGAAAAACCCTGATAAGTAAATCGCATGGTGACTATGGCGGGCTTCCTTCCTCCTAGAAAATCCCTAATTTGCTCTTTTCTCCCACGATTCCTTGACATTCGCCATGGCCTTTACATTTACTAATGGTCCGTTCGGGTTTGTCTAAGAAGATATCATCATGCACTACCTTTCGCATAAGTTTGGTGGCCGTGCAAAGGTGAGTTTTTGAAAAAATCACAGACAGACATATAGGTATGCGTGCATGAAGGCAGACAGTCAGGCGGGCGGGCAGGCAGGCAGGCAGACAGGCAGACAGGCAGGCAGGCAGGCAGGCAGGCAGACAAAGAAACAAATACAGAGATGGGGGGGAGGGGAAGAGATGAGGGAGGGATAGAGGGAGAGTGTTGAGATAGAGGGAGTAATAGAGGGACGGAGAGAGAGAGAGAAAGAGAGAGAGAGAGAGAGAGAGAGAGAGAGAGAGAGAGAGAGAGAGATTCATCCTATAACGACTCAGTCGATTTTACGAATACAGCATATTCGACATCTTGATACGAGTCATTTACCCCACACTGGACTGTTTTCTCTGCAAACCATCGTCGGCAGCGTTTTAATCTCTCCAACAAAAAACAACATCCTCGTCGGAATTTATCATCGAGCCTCTTTCTTCGGCGGGTTTTGTTGGCGTTGGCCAAGCTACCAGAAAGGATACAAAACGCTTTGTCGAACTTCCTACGTGGCGGGTGCTTCCTAGCCAAGTGCAATGGAGGAGATTAATCTGAGATGTCTGAGAGGGAGCTACCGAGAGAAAAATCATTGCCCTTCTCCCAACTCGTCCCTGGGAAAGCTGCGGGCAAACCGTGCTAGACAAACAGACACCCCTGGGGCGGCCGACCAAGAACATTAAAAATCAATTTCATATGTACAGACGGGTTATGGAATTCCTTATGACCGTGACGGGTCAGATTCGATGCCGTTTGTCCTGGTGATTGCGGCTGGCGATTCTCATCCAGAACGGACACTAGTGGCATGTGTTTATTTGTGGAGGGATGAATATGTCCAGCCAGCGTCCGATTCACACGCCCAAAGCTGGCGGATAGAGAGTTTTATGTTTCTAATTTGCCTGCAGAGCGGACATATTTCGAGTTTTTTGCGCCTGGTAGTTCTCCACTGTAGGGGCATCTTCTCAAGAAGCGGTTTCCTACGAGGGTTTCTTTCCTCGAGAGTGCGGTCCCCGAGAAGGTCTAAACGAGGACTGCTCCTGGCATTATTTCCAGATGTTTTCTCTGAACGGACGGCCCGATCCGATGGCGCTGACAGGCAAGGAGGAAAGGCGAGACGAGGAAAAGACGTGCTCGTGTTCGATATGCCAGCCCGCGGATCCTCCCGTCCACCGCTCAGGGCGATTCTATTACACTGTTGACGCGTGAAATGATTTCCTACACTGATCGTCGATTATGGAAATTAATTCTTCATATTCCATGTCTGACTGCTCCCGAGCGTTCCCCTGGCTGTGTGCGGGGTGGCGAGGCATGACTGCTCGCACCGCGTCGATACCGTAATCCGCCAGTGCGTTTCTGAGTCACTCAGGATCGTTTGGGTTTGAACAGCTCAATCAGATGAAATGGCACTGTATATAGGAGCTCCTCAGATGTGAGGCCTCAGCTGATGTCAGATGATTCATGAAGTCTTAAATCGCCTCCTTCCCCTTCTGCTCCTCAATGGTGTACAGTGTGCTGTGTGGTTCCTTCCGTTGAGCAATCCATTTCTTTCTTCACTTGGTGTTTACCCTTGCCTGCTTGTGATCGTTGACAGCTATCATTTTGTCATCTTCCACTACTGCTGCCACTGCTGCTACTGCTGCTGCTCTACGCTGCTTCTTTCTACACTTTCTGTCTTTCCCTGCCTGCTTCCGGTCGTTAACGTCCATGCCCTCTTGCCCTTTTGTTGCTGTAGCTGCTGTTGTTTCTGATATTGCTGCCGCTGCTGGTGGTGTCTTTGCTGCTGCTGTTGTTCGTACTATTGCTATTTCCATTTCAAGTTTCACCCCACTATCACTGTAGGTACTGGAAGAACTACTATGAATCGCCCAAACCACCGATACTGCCACTACCACCACTACTGCTGTGTCTGCTACCCTTGCTTCTACCACCACCACCATAACCACCGCCGCCACCACCACCAGCTGCACCACCAGCACCACACTGTCTGTACTGCTGCTGCTGCTATTGTTACACAACACCGACGATAACTGCTCGGCAACCCCGCCACAAATACTACTGCTATACTACTATACGAGTGCTAGTACTGCTGCTGCCGCCGCCTCGCCAGCCATGACTACTACACGTACTATTGATAAATGGGACCTCTAACGCTACATGTTTACCTCCTTCTCTCCCCAATGTCATCTTTAACTCTTTCCTGTCTCGATGCTCATTGCTTCTGTTGGGCCAAATGTCCCTTGATACGTTATACTTTATTCGATCTCCTCTTTCTCATCTCCAAAACTTACTCTAATCTGTGTCTTATCCAGCATCCTTTTCGAGCTTGGACTCTTCATCTCTTACTTTTTCACGTTTTTCTGCATGTTTTTTGTTCTTCTAGCTGCATATCTTCAGGCTGGAATCCACAGTCCCTGCTGATTTACTTACAGCTCATTCGGCGCCAACACATAAACGCTTTCAAGCCAAGCGTTTGTGCTCTGTTGGCCTCCAGTGCGAGGAAAGGGAGGAAGGCGTGTATCTGATATCATGCACTTTCTCAAGACCCACCCATCCATCCATCACGCTTCCCACATCTCGCAGAAGCAGGAGCGGTCTGCCAATAAAGCGAGCCGTGATTCTAGGGGAAGACGTCGAAATAAAAAGTCGACGAGCATTTGATCTGATCGCTCATTTGGACCCATCTTCTTCCTACGGCAGGCGCGAGATTGAAGGATGGATTTTGCCATTAAAGATAAAGCCCGGGGAGGCAGGAAGGCGAGGCATTTGATTAAAAGTTTTAATGCGGAGGGAACAGCGGAACAGAGGCCGATTACACACCGGCCTCCGCCAGTGCCTATCGGTAATCAGAGCCCATCGCTGGTCAGCGGTGGAGGACAGCGTGTCAAAGGTCACCCTCGACTTTGATCGTCTCCATTGCGGATCCCTTACTTCCGGCTCTGATTTCTCCGTGTCGCTAGAGCTGCCTTCGGTTCCTGACGAGTCTGTCGTCTTCAGAGAAGTGTTCATTTTTACCAATTTCGTGAGCCACACGAGAAGGAAAATGTCTCCCTTTTTAATACGTTACGCTCGTACGTGTGTTTTTTCATAACAATATTCGAGCAAAGTTCGATGAAAGAATAGTGCCACGGTTAACAATGTCTGTTTGTCTAAAGCTATAACAAGACAATCAAAGACTGTTACTTTAAAATTCATGTATTTGCATCAAGAGGTTGCAAGGTTGGGGCTGTCGGTTGGGGTTGGGGGACGTTCAATAACTACGTGCATGTACGATAACAGACAAAAAACCTGTTCAACTCGGTCTGTGAGAGCAAAATGCACATGTGCCTTCAAACGATGAGTGATTATGACCATTTCTGTCTAGAACGCACTCGTAGAATAATGAAAATGTTCTTGTAATGTTGTGAGGTTTGATGCACCACGCATGAGAACGTATGCAACAAAACAGCCTCTTCGACATTTTTAAAGAGGAGTATCAGAAGAGGGAATGATATCAACCGGTACAAAACTAAATTAAAGTAACGTGCTCAACCTCTCGCTGAAATAATTTGATCATGTGAACAGAATGCAAAATTCGCACCAGCTCTGAAACAGATGAGTAGAAGTAGGGTCGGAGGGAGATAAGGCAAGGAAAAGCTGATGGAGACGAGGAAAGGCGAAAGGAGTGTGCAGGGGCAATCTGGACGCGACGAAAATTTTGTAACAATACCTAATTCTGTATTCAGCACACACTTCAGACTAAAGGAATCGCAGATTGGGATAGTCGAGGAATGAAATTCAGTACAAAACAAGGCATGGTGAGGTGGATTGAAGATGGATTACTTCAAATAAATGTTCTTCATCCTGCACTTTCAATTAGTCATCGACTGGCTGAGGAGGGACCGCTATGGCTGAGGGCCGCTATTGCGGAGGGCCGCTATGGCGGGAGGGCCGCTATGGCGGGGGGGCCGCTATTGTGGGATTTATTTTGTCAAAAGTTCTCAAGGCCATTTTGATTCTTTTGTCCTAAAACGCCTTAAAAAAATGTTTGTTACTTTTATATATTTTTTCGTTTTTTTTTTTCAAAACATTTTTGTAGCCCATTTTGATTCTTTTGTCCCAAAACGCCAAAACAAAAATTTTATGGTTTTTTTAAGCGTTTCAGGAGGGTGAAAATGGTCAGAATCTGCCGATAGGTTCCGTAGCCGTAGTTTTTATCAATAACGGGTGAAGTTTTATATTATATTTCCATCCCACGTTTGACTCTCAACGGGTGGTCCCTACGCCCTAACTCCAGGGCCCAACGCTGATGTTGGACACAAACGTGACAAAAAGTAACGCGTCCGGGTTTAGGTGAAACTCCCCGGACAGGCTAAGTCAGTCAGGTGGGGGTGGGTGCGGCCTAGGCTGAGCGCTATCGGTAAAACCCGATCAAGAAGTTTTGGGGATAATTTTTTTTAAGTAACAAAACTGTTATGTTTTTTTAGGCGTTTTAGGACAAAAGAATCAAAATGGCCTTAAGAACTTTTGACCCAAAAATAAATCCCGCAATAGTGGCCCTTCGCAATATCGGCCCTCCGCCATAGCGGCCCTCTGCAATGGAGAGCCGACCCCGACTGGCTTCACGTGCTCATTCCATACAGCAAAGCATAGGCAAAGTACATGTACTCAACATAGATCTTGGCAGTAGCAGGAAACTTATCATCGTCTATGAAAATAAACCTGAGATGAAAGGTGTTTTATGTAGCAACTGTTCACCCACGTCTGGGTCTCAAAGAGCTTTACTCTTTACCCCCTGTTGTCCGGGCCACGATCAATCCTTCATTGGCACCTGCCTACACACACAGTGATAGATAAGACGCACACAGTCAGATACCAGCACCAACTCTTCTCCCTGGGGAATACTCCAACCCGATACTGCCTCATCGTTGCATTCAGGGTTAATCGCAAGACTGTGTGCCATCGCAGCCCTCACAGGTACCCGGTTTTACTCCTGGGTGGGGAGAAACAGTGTGAATTAAGCACTTTGTTCAGTGTATCGACTCTGGGAGTGGGAGCCATACAGCTTAAAACGCCACACCCAATAGCCGCAAGCGACTGCTCGTCAAGCGCGGTGACCACTCCGCTACAGAGCCCCTATAAGGCTCCCATTTACTCCCCGTTTTCCGGCGAAGTCGGCTTGTCTGAATTGCCAGCTGGCTCTCCTTTTGCTCGGGTATTACTCTTGCCAAATGCATTCCGTTTTTGAATGAATGTTAACATCATATTTAGAGTGAATGCTTATTCACATCGACATTTCAGTGACCATTTCAGGATACTGGGACCCCTGGTCATGAAAGTTCTCTGTACTTTGCACAATGGCATGCTTCAGTTGTTGGCCGCTAGTGGCTGAGGAACCGTGGACAACGATTTCAGTTCTTCATTTCAAACTTTCTGTAATCTTTAGTGGATGGTGTGAAACTGTAATGCTTAAAGTTTCATGTATGTAGTGCACATGTTTCTCAACCGAGTAAACTTGCTGGAGACGCTTAACATAATCTTATCTGGGTTCTTAAAGCTTCATATGATTACCAAAGACGTGTAGCTTGCCTCAACTCTTCAGAGAATTGTGGTAAAGCCGTTCTCCCAAATTTGAGAATGTACTCTCTTCTGGAGTCTTAGCATGAATCATAGAGAAAAGCCAACTAATGCGAGCTTTTTTTTCAACCATACAGATCATCGGGATTTCTTCATGTTTATGGGAGCTACGGCACCAATTACGCAGTTCTATGAGTTGTGAAACGCTTTGTATTCTAATGAATGATGAACTGGAAGCCATCGCGTTTCTCACCCAACCATTTTTCTCTCCGTAATTACTTTTCTCATGGCACTCCGAAACCCTCTCCCACCCTTCTACGTTGTCTTGCCAATTCTCCAATCTCTCACTCTTTCCTTCACCACTAGCACCAGCCCCATGCACATCAAATCCTTGTCCATCTGTTTCATCCCTCCCACCACTCTTACTCATGACCGCCATTTCTAGAGATCCTGGCACGACGTTAGACTGTTCTTGATCACTCCTCGCCAACTCCTCCCCTCAGCCTGTCTTTTCCTCACAACATCCTTCCTCTTTCCATTGCCTCGCAACTCAACCCAAATCTTAGACAGGGAACTCCCAAGTGTGGTGCCCCTGGGGGTGTCGATGTTGGAGTGAGCCTGTGTGAAATCCGAAGCCGAAAACGCCACTGCCGGTGAAGAAATGACTCATGAGAATCCCAGACAGCAGATGATGAGGACAGGGGAGAAAGTTTTTGTCCTGGCGTTCCGCGCCTCTCCCTCCATCTTCCTCTTGCCGAAATCATGTCCCATTTTCCTCGCTGTCAGACCCCCAGCGGAGCTTCGCGTCCTTGGTCCTGAAAAAGAGATGAGACAGCGGTGGCAGCAGCTTCTTTTGAAGTCGCCCCTGACGTCCTGCAACACGGGAAGGGTCTTATTAGATTATCACTGCCATTACTTTCTTCATCGTTGTACGTCCGGAATGGCTTGCGCCCCGACGGCAGAAGGTGGCAGCGACGGTTGTGACATTGGTGGCGGTGTCATTGAGATTATCGTGTTGGGGAAAAAAAAATTGCCTTGTCTGTTTTATGGATTGCCTACTGTCGATATGGCGACCAGTCCTCTAACACAATGACCAGAAAATCTTGGAGGCGCTTTATTTTCAATCTTAAAATGATCTTCGTATATCAGAGCTGCAGACCAGTGAACAGAGAGAGAGAGATGATCCCCATGACGCATTTTGCATATCATATATACATTATTTTCACAAGAATTATTATTGGTATGGATATTCATAATATTAAGGTCTATGCCTCACAAAATGTAGCCGCACATTTCATACTGCGTACACTGATACTTGAAGTCAAACATCGAAACATAAATACATATGAACCCTGGAAGATTTAACGGTGACATATCAACACAATCATTCAAAGAAGAATAAAATGTATCATAGACAAGGAAACAGAAGAGAAAACATGCACTTTACAACTTCTTAAAAGTTTCCAAAACGTCGTGTTAATAATTAAACTCAACAACGGCCTTTTAATCTCATCATGTAATTAAAGGAAAATACATGAAGTAGCACACATTACTCGTGCGAAACAAATCGGCAATTCTTTCTTCTTCATGAGCCCTCAATCAGAAAGAAATCTTAAAGTATCTGGTTTTATTTTTTTAAATGTTATTCTCTATATCTGTGAAAGTGTATCCTTGTTACCATGTTCATTGGATAGAATAGAGCAATGGATTTGAGTATCTTCACTGCGATACTATCGTTGCTGTCAAGCCCAACAGCAGCACCCAATTTTCTGCAAGATCCGAAAGTGCTGTTAGTTGAGAAAAGTTTGATATATTTTCTCGTAGTCAACGCTGTCACTGAGCATTCTTTTGCAAGCACATTCTTAAGACACTGTCCTTTTCCTCCTTTTCCCCTCCTCCTCCCCCTCCTCCTCCTCCTCCTCCTCCTCCTCCTCCTCCTCCTCCTCCTCCTCCTCCTCCTCCTCCTCCTTCTCCTCCTCCTCCTTTCAGATGTGATCTGCCAGTGTTCTTTTAAGCCAACGCCAGCGCCGTTGCCAAGGTAACAGCTGTTGCTCGAGACGTGACGTCGCGCAGCGTAAGGCGACCAGGGCCTCCTCGTTACGTCTTCATCCCCTCGCTCCTGCAGACCCCGTCGGGCGACGCTTAACCCCGCTATTTATTCTTCGAGTCGAAAATCGTTAGCTGTGGCAATGACCCATTCATCGGCCCGACGAAATTGAATAAGGGAGATTCCGCCGAGTTATTTCCTCGGCCATTTCGAGGCGGGAAGCGCCCGTGGTCGCATGAAACATCTTGGCCGGCAATAAACATCAAAACAAGGCCGCCATAAAACCGCCATTCTGGGCAGTGATGCGATTTTGGCAGAGCCTCGATGCCTGAGGGCGGTGGGGGATAGAGTTGCGCACTGCCGTGGTCCCAGCGCTCTTTCAGCCCCGGGCCTGATCCGGGTGGATCGGGCGGATTGGGGTAGATGGAGACCGAGGAGACAGCGGGCGGCTCCAAGTCCAGGGGAAGCCAACGAGGCCTTGGTCCTGGAGGCATCTGAGACAACGTCGAGGCCAATCCGCCAGTCGCAGACCGGCCGCGTCTGAGGGCAAGAGACCAACGTTTGTTTTATCGCCACGACGCCACGAGTCTTGGACAGACAGCAACGCCAGGGATGGAAAGAAATGGGAGAATGGGAACTTGGCAGCGCAACGTTTGTAAGCTCGAACTGAAGTAGATTAAAATTGATTTTCTTGTTTGAAAATTGTAGGCAGGAAACACAGACAACACCAGCACAGCAGTAGAAACCACAATTCTGTCTAGGCAAAATCTACCGAGAAAGAATCGAATACTCCGGAACAGGGTAGCGATGAGTAAATTATATGGAGGCAAGGAGAAGACGAATACAGGAACTGACACAAAAAGGCAAATTCAAATGCAGATGAACAGATACATGCGGGCACGAATGCATGCACACATTCACTTATGCACGCAAAAGCATTACACACACAAGCATAAACGCATTGAAATATACACACAAATGCGTACATACACCCATTTGCATGCTCACATACATACACACACACACACGCAGGCACGCACACACGCACACACATACACACACACACGCACACACATACACACACACACACACACACACACACACACACGCAAACACACAAATACACAAATACACATATTCACACATATTCAGACACACACGCACACACACACACACGCGCGCACGCACACACACACACACACACACACACACACACACACACACACACACACACACTCAAACACACAATCACAAAAACACAAAACACAAACCTACGTCTCAAAGCAACGGAGGGGGCGGCCATGTTGGAAAATGGCGGCTGAGGAGGAAGCAGGTGTGAGAGAAAAACGAGGGCCTGCCTGGGAGAGGGATGGGCACGGGCAGATCGGTCATGTGACGGAAGCTCGTGGCTGGTCGCTCTGTAACGGCGTCTCCCCGGACTGCCACCTGACTCTCGCCGCAGAAAAATCCAGCTGAAAAATAGACTGTGGAGCCTGACGCTACCCCTGGCTCCCTTCGGGCGTCTTGCCTCGGTTTCCGTCCCCCACTCCCACTGTTTGCCTTCCCAAATCAGCCCTGCCTCTCTTTCCCATGCCCGTTTTCGGCAAATTTCAGTTTTTTCCTTTTCAATAAGTCAAACTTTCATTGAATTTCTTTGCGAAATAAAACCTCTTATTTTAAGTCGTGTCTTTCTTTCTTTTCTTTTTTTTTGAATTTTTTTTGTTTCTTTATATTTGTTGACGCTAATGAAAAGAAAGGTGGCTGCACAGAGTGCTGCCTTCGAGTGCCGCAGCTGCCGCACATGTATATTGTTTCCCTTCCTCACACACGCGGGGTGTCTGTCTAATCTCATGGGTCCTTCCCGGCACTGGTTGCGGAATTTGCATTCTGATAATGTTTCCATTGATTAGCTTGTCGTTTTTGCATATATATCCTCATATGATCCCGTATCCTGGATTGTGTGTTGACGATACTCCGGACTCTCTTTCTCACAACCTTGTGAAGGTCATGTTCCCAGAAAAAGGTTCCGCGCAAATGTCCAGCCTTCTGGCAGTTTGTGCAATTGCCATTGGATGGTGCAGTTCTATCTCTTACTGGGGTTCTAAACTGGACGGACACTCTGCTCACGAACTTGTCCGAAGAGTACGAAAAGATTGCCTGTGAAACGTAACCAATGTTTTGACTGTACTGATCGCTGCCGGGAGTTGTCTGCCCGAATCACATAGTTACATGAAAAGCTACGTAGTATCATATAACTCTGTGGCCCGACTTTCGACTGGATGGACCTTATTCACGCGACCCGCCATTTTGGTTTTAAAACGAGGCAGATAACGCGAACATGTCGACATGGCTGACACGTTGAAGACAACAGAGGGGTTAGCGCAGCTTCAACGACAAAATCCTTTCTGCAGTGGAGGTGACCGGCATTGTTAGATCAAAAACTATTCAAAAATAGTCACAATAGACTATCGTAACGTATAATTTCTGCACAAAACCCGCAGAAGATAAGTAAACAAACCACACCGTACATACCTAGCAGACGAACACGATCGAACCATAGCCACTACCCCAGCAGACGATCGAGCTAGTGTGATATAATGTTTCCTGTAAAGCTCGAATGCGTGGCAGCAGATAACTGTTTAGTTCTGGCTTGAATTGACAATTTTGTTTCCCTGGTCAGGCGAGGACAGAAAATTCACGATCATCCAGTCGATGAGTGCACGATCAACTTAATTGCCGCATTTGGCGTAATGTTACAAATAAGATGATGACAAGAAAATGGCATTAAAGCACAAAACAAAGTGTCGTGTTATCATGTTTATCACTTGGTTTCGCCTGCGAGTTTATCACTTGGTTTTGTCTACGCATTATGCGCGCATGCGCCGGGGAAATTGTCGGCGCCATGTCGAGTCCTGGAACACGCGGAATTATACTGTAAGAAGAAGTAGTAAATTCTCAAAGTTGAAATACTAACAAGCCTCCAGTCTTTATTGATTGAAGAAGTACAACGCTCGGAACACAACATGGTGGCAGCGGTAAACGCAACAGCGGTAAACTGTGAACAGTGCGTGTGCTGAACTGAGATCAAAATCCAGTGTGAGTCTCGTTTCTAGAACCGGTTTCACGTGGTACTGGTCTAAGGAGAAACAGTGAAGATGGGTCCGTTCAAGCCTCCGGAAAACTTCGACTTCAGCAATCCTACAGCATGGCCCGAGTGGAAGCAACGTTTCCAGCGATTCTTCACGGCTTCAAAGCTGCACAAAGAAGACGCGGAAATCCAGATAAGTACTCTTATCTACGTTATGGGTGCAGACGCAGAGAAGATTCTGACGTCTTTTCAACTGTCGGAAGAAGAAGGAAAAGTCTACGCGACTATTCTGGAGAAATTTGATGGCTACTTCATTCCGCGAGTAAATGTCATTCATGAAAGAGCCAGGTTCCACTCATGCAACCAGAAGCAGGGGGAAACCATAGAAGCCTACGTGAGAGAATTGTACGATCTGGCAAATCTAGCACAGATACCGAACAAAGACGAAGCAATCCGAGATCGTCTTGTCCTTGGAGTCCTTGATCGTGAGCTCTCAGAAAAGCTCCAACTGACACCGACACTGACACTTCAAGATGCCATCACTGCAGCACGACAATACGAAACCAAGTGATAAACATGATAACACGACACAAAGTTTCATGACAACCAAAATCACCGATTACATTGATAACTGACCATTTTTACACTTACAACTATGTGCTCAAACCGTACAAAGCAAACAAAACACACTGCGGGGAGTGTCCCGGACAGGCATCAACACTTAAGTGCACGAGTGATCAGTTCGCTTTGCTCTCATTTGTTTCATCTGCTCCGACATGGTAAGCTGGCTATGCCAAGAAACCAACATCTAAATCAGAGTTAGTTGACAAAGTGACAAAGTTACGCATCACAAAACAAAATTTAAATGTATAGACCAAAGCTGATCAGCTTCGCCCGTGATCACACGCTGACCTCATGACAATTAAGCTGGCCAATGAGAGGCAAGGAACGAAACGGCCGTCTCTTTCCGTGGTTTTCATTGGTTCGAACACTAGAGTTCTAAGCGAAAGAACTTTTGTCACTGTGTACCAACCTTTGATGGCATCGTAGTCGATAAACACTTCAATCCACTTCTCATAGCCTTTGTCACTTTGTCTTCTTGCTATTTTTCTGCCTTCCTTCGTAACTCAACCATAATAAATAACAATGGAGAATGCACAACTGAGACTGCCAAGGAGAATCTTCTGCAAACACATGTTGTGATGCGTAATATCATTGAAAATTCAAGCTCTAAACCTAATATCAGTTAGCACGCAAAAAAAATCACATCTAAGTAAACCAGATAGCCTAGTACTGCTGCCACTCATTCGAGCTTTACATGAAACATTATATCACACTAGCTCGATTGTCTGCTGGCGTTCGATCGTGTTCGTCTGCTAGGGACGTACGGTGTGGTTTGTTTACTTATCTTCTGCGGGTATTGTGGAGAAATTATACGTTACGATAGTCTATTGTGACTATTTTTGAATAGGTTTTTATCTAACAATGCCGGTCACCTCCACTGCAGAAAGGATTTTGTCGTTGAAGCTGCGCTAACCCCTCTGTTGTCTTCAACGTGTCAGCCATGTCAACATGTTCGCGTTATCTGCCTCGTTTTAAAACTAACATGGCCGCCGCGTGAATAAGGTCTATTCGACTTCGACGTACATCTCGATTTGAATGATATAGCAATGTGAATGAACTATTGATGCATTATAGAGAATGCTTTGAATGACATAGCAATGTGAATGAACTATTGATGCATTATAGAGAATGCGTTGAGAAATTGATTCTATTATTTAGTTATGGTTTCTTCGTTTGTGTGTCAGTAATCCTCAAAATGAACTCTTTACATGCGAGCTGATCTTAAAAAAGGCAGTTATGAGCCCGGTGAGAGGCAAGGTTCGTAGTGCTCCCGATGCATGTTCTGGGAATGCTACGTACACTTTAAACCTGACTCGTGAACGAACTGTTCGCCAGGTTAAGAACCGCCTTTACTTGCGAAGACGTGAATGTCCGTTTGCTTTGTTAAGTGAGAAGTGAAATGCTCTCTTCATAGTGACATTCTTCCACAGTATGA
>JAWQFJ010002526.1:0-5000 GCA_034096865.1 Theodoxus fluviatilis | reverse complement strand
TCTTAATACAACAGTCCCTTCTATTATTGCATTGTGAGCCAAGTTGGCAGACCTGAAATGAACAAGACAACGCATTGGCCCTGAATAATTCTAACATGAATACTAATCAAATACCACAACAATTGTATTAAATTAGCAACTCCTCCACTTTTTTTCTCTTGTCTCTCTCTCTTCATTTTCTCCTCCTCGTCCTCTATTTTTCCTCCTCATCCTCTACTCTTCCTTCTCGTCCTCTACTTTTTCATAATGGTCCTCTACTTCTCCCTCTTCGTCCTTTACTTATAATTTTTCTACCTTCTCATTCTAATTCTCCTTCTCCTTATGCTCGACCTCCTCTTGTTGCTCATCCGCCTCCTCCTGCTGCTCGTCCTCCCATTCCCCTCCCAATCGCCCTCGTTTGCCGCCTTCTCTTGCCCCTCCCTCTTGTACTTCCTCTCGTCTTCCCCCTCTTTCTCGTCCTCTACCTCCTCCTCATCTTCCTGCTCCCCCTCCTCTCTACCCCTTCTCCTCCTCGGCTTCCCACTCCTCCTTGTCTTCCCCACACTCCAACTCGTCCTCTTCCTCATATTTGTCCTTATCTTCTTTCTCCTCCTCTGTTTCCTCCTTCCATTTCCCTTATTCCCCCTATTTCCCGTCCTCCTTCCATTCACCCTCGTCCTGCACTTAGTCCTCTTCCTCTTCCTCCTCGTCCTTCTTGTCCTCGTCATCCTCTTTCTGGTCGTCCTCCTCCTCCTCCTCAGTAGAAAACAACATAGCAGTTCCACCTCATTAATTGACATTTTTAATTAGCTGACTGTTCGCTTTTTAAAAATTGATTGGCTGACTGAGCATTTTTTAGCAAGCGGGAGGAGCGGGGAGTGGGGAGGAAGCCAGGTGTGTTGCAGGCAGCGCTGCATGGCTAAGGCAGCCAGAGCATTATTGATCCAACTTTGCTGCTAAAAATAACCAGTAAACACTTGCAGCTCTGTGATTTGGATCACTATTTTTAAAATAAAAACACAGAAAATCAAAAGTTTTAGAGTTCTGTTAAAGCATGGTGGCTTCGTTGGGAAAGTACTGAGATCATTTTTAGCCAGATAGAGTACCCCACATGTAGAAAACTGCTTAAAACAGTTGATTTAGACCACATGCCCACGCAGGACACAACAGACAACAAACCAAAGGACCATTTCAAAATACAATCAGTATAGCGTGTTTATGAAGGTATGTTATTCGATTAATATATTATTATATTCAGAAATGTAATAAAAAAGACATTTTGAGTGACTATGTTCTTTTTTAAAATTATGTACTTACAATTACAAAAACACAAAACCCAGCTCCACACCAGTGGTACCATGTTGCAGGAATCATGTTGGTATATAAGGCCGGCCTCCTACGTTCACTAATGAATCCCTGCCAGGTTTGGCAACTGGACTAGATAATGAGATATATTGGCCCTTGATTCTCTTGATTGTGGTCTAGGAAAGGGTATGTCGGCATTGTTCTATGCTACATACCAGTGCGATGTGATCCCCTGGGTCAATAAGCGGATGGTACACCTGCTCAAAGACCGTCTGGCGGCTATCCTACTCTTGATAGTGCACTATCACAGGAAACACCCGTTTGAGTGCACTTCTCCATGCATGGAGAATGAGCTGTCAGTTGTTGAGTAAGACCCATACTTCCTCTGGGAGTAAACCCATGCACAAACTAAAGCTTTTCTCCAGAAGAAGTACATTCAGGGACTGAATGGTTTTGATTTTTATGAAAGAGAGAGTTTTGTCTCCTCTTTTTCAAACCACTACAACATTGCAAGAAAGGTGCCATGACACCAACCAATACTCCAGCTGGGAATTCTCCTACAGCTTAATGTACTATGCCTAATGTTACAACCTTTTAATGCCTGCTACTGAAATTAATTTACTAATAAGAGCTCTTGCATTGGAATACTGGTTAGGAACTGCTTCACTCATAGGTATTGGAACTGCTTCAGCACAGTTCATAATCTTAGGACTACGTGATTTGGTTGATTGCTTGATTCTATCAATAATACTTTCAAAAGCTTTGTTGCCCAGCTGTTTTGCCTGTGTTTCTACAATGCTCTTAGCTGTATCTGAAGCAAGCTGCTTTGCAAATGATAATTTTTCAGTGAGTATCTTTGTTTCCGAAGAGAATGCTTTTTTGGCAAGATGCTAGCCTTCAAGGTACATTTTTGTCTCACAGATCTTGTTTCGTTACGCCTTGTATTTCTTTAAAAGGCACCCATGTGTTAAACTGAGAACCACACCCTTTCCATATGCCTATTTTGATTTGAGATCCATTCTTAATACCCTTTCAATTCTAAACACAGTTTTTGATGATTTATGTAACTCTTCACTGTAAAAATTCCTTGAAATGCTTCTCCTTGTAAATCTTCAAGCTTATACTTAACATGGCTTGTTTATTGAATTGATTTGATTCTAAAAAGGTCTTCTGTTAAATTTGGGGTAAACAGTTTTCCAAGGTTTTTTTTTCTTTTCTTTTTGGAGATGTGTACAAGATCACAAACTTTGAACTTTGGTTTTGACTCAATCACCTGCTCATTCTGAAACAAGGCAAGATAAACATCATGTTTATGTTTCTGAGCAGATGCTTGTGTGGTTGTCATTGTACCTCTTAATCAATTGTGGCAATACATCAATATATCTGAATGTATTGTTTGTTGTAAAGAATTTCCACATATGTGATTTCAATGTACAATTAAATTTATAACTGAACACCATCTTCCCATCATTGTATGTGTGACACATTTCAATTTGGGTTTCTTTGAGAAAGGTTTGGAATGTTCTGTTTAAGAATTCAGTTCCTTGATCAACCCAGAGGAAGCCATGCTTTCCTCCCCCTTTTAACTCACTGGAGTCGTGGCTAAATATTGTGATCGTTCTCTGGCGTTGTAAGTTTTTCATGCACTTTCAAAAATATAATAAAGATACAAAGGCATAAGATAACAATACAAATTATAAATCAACTGAAAGCTTGTTTTTTACTCTTTACATTCTAAGATTGATCTAAGGGAATAAAAATGCTAATTATGAATTACACACCATAGAATTCAGTGTGTACATGCGCAAACATGAGAAAAAAAGTACAAAAAATTCAGTTCACTAGCTGTTATGGGAAGCTTACAAGCACCTAGAAAATGAGAAACTTTAAATGTCAATATCCAAGTAATGCAAATGTGTATAAACATTAAGAACGGACAAATACAAGCAGATGGATGCTAGCAATCAACCAAATCAAAGTATTTGTTCATAGAATTGGAAGATCAAACGTTTTGCAGTACGCTTTCCCGCCTTTTTGTCAACATACACACCACATGCACAACGGTTACGATTTCCCATCATCAGACAAAAATATGTTCTAAAGCGAAGTATATCTGCTTGCAAATTCCTTTAGCTATATAGGCTAACAAGATTTACCTCCCTTAGACCATTATAGCGAAAGGAAGAAATTTGCAATTGCATCGCAAACAATCTTGCGATACAACTCTGGCAGAAGGACGCCTATCGGAATATTTCTTGTGATACGACTCCAGTGAGTTAAAATGGCTCTAAAAGCTTGAAATATTTCAGTCCCTGTCTTATGCTTAAAAGTTACACTCCATGCAAATTTTCAGAATATGTCAATGGCGTTTAAGATATATTTGTATCCATTGTTGTGTTTGCTGATGGCTTGCATATCAACGAGATCTGCGCTCCAAATATTGTCAATACCACTTGAAATAACTAGCATTGAGAAAACTTTCTTTTGATTGGTTTACATAGTTCCTCAGCTAGTTCATCCGTCCATTTCCCCAACGCCTTTTTCTGTATCCCAGCCGAATTTTATGCTTCAAACTAATCAGTGGCCTGACTACTAAAGCCTTGGCACCTTTTTTGCCCCAAGTCTTGCCAGTTTGTTTTGATAACTGCTCTAGCATTTTTCATCAGCTTCTTTTTTGTTTCCATAAGTGTATGGAATGCTGTGCTGTTTGCAGATTCCATCCAGTTAATTTGTTGGTGGACCGTTGTCTAATGGATTTCCAGGCCCACAGTAGTTGTATCCAGGTAAAGTTTATCCTTTCTTTGGTAACAGAGGTAACATGGCTTTGTGAATGTATATTGCGCCTCCTTCCTTTTGAGGCAAGAATTATGTTTTTCTAGAATGATAGACAGAACACAGTGATCTAGCTATTTTCTTACCATGTTTGGCTGTTCCTAAAGTGACATTTTTAGAATATGTAACTGCTTTACACTTCAGACAGTATGATTTCATATATATATATATATATATATATATATATTATATATATATATATATATATATATATATATATACTTCACAAACTATTTGCATAATCATCAATTATACTTCTATTTACTAAGCTGGGCCTGAGGGTAAAATCGAGAAAGATTTTCATTGGTTTTCTTCCCATTGCTCTGTTTTGGATGTAATACACACAATATTATTCACACATGACAGAATCCAGGTTGTGAATTTGGGCTGCATTATACACAATTTCCGTTTTGCTTTTAATAATGTAGCTTGTAACTACATCATGTGGAGGAACACCAAATGGGTAAAAACATTCATACTTATTAGAATCAGTGTACATATCAACCCAGTGTGTGCCAGACCCAGCAAAGTAGTCTTGTAGATTAATGTCAATGCATTCATTTTTAACAGGCTCAGCTGGTAGCATGTCTTTGGAAAAGGTTCCTCTGTAGTTTTTAATGACTTTAACTTACGATCAATGTCATAATTAGTTAATGGGTTCCAGGGAGGACCAGACCTCTAGCTGCCTGAGTTCTGGAAGGACCAACCCCCTTGCTATATATTTTTTAATCCTCTAACACCCCCCCCAAAAAAAAAAAAAAATACTTGGTAGAATAGATCCTGCTACATAGCCCAGAAACCTCCCACCTTGTTCATTTGAGCTTTAGACATAGTTAGGTCAAGTCCTTTATTGAGTTTTTTGCGTTTATTATTTTTGCAATCTG
>JAWQFJ010002525.1:181687-202112 GCA_034096865.1 Theodoxus fluviatilis | reverse complement strand
ATTAGTAGTGGTACATTTATATTGCTAGTTGGAATATCTTTATTATACATTAAAGAAATAGTTCTGTTCAGAATAACCTTTGTTTGTTAGTGATTTTGTGCATGGCATGAGGCATATAATCAATTATTGAGCCAAGTGAATTATTAAGGTTCATAGCCGTTCCTAATCTGGAAGAAAATTTAATTCATACCCCTAGTTCAGAAAAATCAAGGGGACGGTTATGTAACATTCATCAACAATTATGCCTAGCACTCTGTGTTCAGAAACTTCCTCAGTGATTTCATTTTCTAGCATAAGGTTGATGGTTAGGGGTTGTCGTTGACGTTTTTGTCTTGTAGTTAGGATCATGCACTTTGGTTTTTGAGGGGTTTATGACCATTTTATTTGATGAACACCATTTTTGTAAATCATCAATGGTAACGTTCAGGGTGCATTGGATGGAATTTATGCTTCTGTCGCTTACGCTGATAATGGTGTCATCTGCAAACATAGTGCATTTGATACTTTCATTTGATATACTCAATGGTAGATCATTGATATACAAGCTGAAGAGCAATGGACCTAAAATTGAGCCTTGTGGAGCCCCTGACTTTACGAATCGTCTCCAGGAATACGACCCGTTGACATAGACACATTGGCTTCTATGCGTCAAGTACGATCGGAAGAAGGAGACTGATGTTACATTTTTCAAGTACATCGAGAGTTTATCAAGGAGAATTTCGTAGTCAACTAGGTCAAATGCGTTTTTCAGGCAAGAAAATGGTACCAGACAGTTCGCGATTGTTTATGACTGATAGCCAGTCATTCACCAGGAAGGATAAAGCACATAGTTCACAGTCTGAGCTGAGGATCTCAAGGAGGCCATGGGCTGTGGCGGTCAGTGCACTGCCTGAGGCGTTTACTGAGGGGCACTAAGCAGGCAGCCTTGCCTGACCTCTGTATGAACTCCAGTGTGTGGCCATGCGCTCTGCAGCCACAGGGCGCCCAATTTCTATCTTGGACTCGATCAAGCGCGAATCTGTTGCTGGTGTGTGAGGCCAATCTCTCTCTCTCTCTCTCTCTCTCTCTCTCTCTCTCTCTCTCTCTCTCTCTCTCTCTCTCTCTCATGGAAATCAAAACCTAGTATATCCAAACGAACTCTTTCTGTTGATTCATTCTCACATTGAAATAGCGACGTACACCCAGCCTTTTCCTAATCAAATCTTCTTTCGTGAGACATGATGCTTCCATGCTTCTACCTGATGCACGTCAAAGAGAAGACACTTTAAACAGTTTCAATCACTAGTGTGACCAGGTAGTCTTTACATGGACTCTCTCTCTCTCTCTCTCTCTCTCTCTCTCTCTCTCTCTCTCTCTCTCTCTCTCTCTCTCTCCTCCCCCCCCCCTCCCCCCCGACATTGCATGGTTCCCCTCTCCCCTCCCTCTATCATGTATCCTGCGTCTCAGACGCTCGTGTTATATATATATATATACGTCGTAAGGCCAGCCTACTATGTAGCTTATCAGTCTGGGAGGGTCCCAGAGCTGCCTTCCCTTATTGTTTGTTAATTGAACTTGACATGTGACTGTGACAGTTCCCTCCTGTCGTTCTTGGGGGCTATGCCTAAATTGTTAGAAACAAGAGACAAATTTGATGCTTTCTCTAAATTAAGACATCTGATTGCAATGGTGCAATATTCATTCTGTTGACTTTGTTATGCCTATCGAGGCATCACTTGGTGTGAATAAGGCAACAATGAGCCTTTTTCTATCATTACAAAAACACAACCCAGAGACAGGCTGAGATCACCACCACCAGATCCCAAGCCTGGCTCCCCTGGGGTCCGCGCATTTCTTTGATAAGGAGGGACTGTCCGCAGGTCAAGAGAGACCCCATCCCATCTGGGGGAGAGACCACTGTCACCACGGTCTTGGGTTGGTCCATTCCAGTATAATCAGGCCTCGGACCAGCCAGGAGCTCCTATACCCATGGGTAACAATAAAGTTCTGGAAAGCAGCAGCGATTTTGTCTCATGCATGGGCCCTTGTACCATCAAGCCTTGCCTCCACCGCCCATCACACTAGTTCTCTAGAATCAACGTAGCCTTCCCAATGTCAGTCAATGTCCCGGTGTATTCCCACGACTGGCCTCGAGTTTATACATGTGCCCACTCATTCCGTCACGGACACTGTTATTAATTATGCATTTGATGTCATCCACAGTTACTCTAGCACAGAGCTCTGGACATGTATGAAGCTTAGCTTTCTCTCAATCCCAGCGAAGCCTCTCGTTGAATATTTCACTACGCTTTTTGTTTAGGGTACTAAATTGACAGTACGGCATGTTCGACTAACGTTTAGTTTCTTTGCTTGGAGCTTCTGGAGCGAGCAGTCAACATCGTTACTGGAGGCAATGATGGAAGACGTATGCATCCTGTGTGTGCCTCCGGCCCAGGTGCGCCCAGACCTCACCTGCCCCCACCCTGTCATCGCTCACTCACTGCTGGTAGGCGGCGGCCAGTATCTTGTGATGTGACAATATGTTACCTCCCTCAGCCCTCTGACTTACGACCTGTACGTTCTACGGTGGGAAGTTTCGGACAGAGGTCGCGAACTCCCGCTAGTGTCACCAGTCTCCTCTTCTTGCCTCTCCTTCCCCGTCTTGCCGCTCCCCCTCAGCCCCATACGTCGCCTACCCCTTCCCAACACCCTCCCCCTCCTTCTTCACTGTTCTGGCCGGTCGCCTCCTGGCTACCTGCCGGCTGTGGTTGCCGACTGATGGGACGTCCCGTCTACAGTGCAGGTCGTGGCATTTGCAAAGCCAGCCTACCTGTGTAGACCTGGGTTCTGCCCCGTCTGAAGCGGCACGTAGCAAGGCTGGTCTGCCCTCCCACTTCGTCACTCGACCTGCCCACCTTTCCCCTGCTGCGCCAGCCACTGTGCCCATTCGACCCTGGGTTTTCCCTCCACTACCTGCCGCAGTGCCGTTACCGCCCTGCCTGTCCCACCCTCGATTTTCATTGAGTCCGTGCCCTGTGTTGTAACCGTGGGACCTGCCTAGCCCTTCCCTACAGCTCTGCTTGCTGTGGTGTCGTCACCCGCTCACCTGCCTTGGAGCTGTCAGTGGTTCGTCAGCCTACCTGCCTGCCACTCCGTCTAGGTGTGCAGTCCTGTCGTCTGCCTCCTGTCAGAGCGACAACACTGGAAAGTGTGCTAAGGCGACTTGTCTTTCTTCCACTCAGCTGTTGCTGACAAGACCTGGGACCTCCTCTCGCCGTACTTCATCTTAACGTGGTTTTCCAGATTAGCATCGGTGTCTGGTCGTCTGGGAAGCGTTTTCGACACGTTGATCTCTCCACCCCTAGTGCGTGACTGCTCGTGTTTATTTATGCGTGTCACCCTCAACAGAGAGTCAGGCTTGAGATTGTGATAATTCTCCCTCTGGTGCACGTACTGAGTAAGGCCTTTTCCAGCACTCGCACTGTGGTTTCACTCTGCCCCCCCCCCTCCCCCTCCCCCTGTCATCATACCATATCCCCTATTCCCAGTGCTCTCCTCCCTCCCCCTACCCCCCCCCCCCCCCCCCGTCACAACGCGGCCAGTAGGGATGAGGGGGCTTTTGGGCCGGTGCCCGAGTCTGTATGCTCAGTGGAGGTGTGCGCGTCGCAGCAGAAGTAGGGCTCGCACCTGAACCTACCTGAGTGTCTGCCCACCACCTGTCTACTTACCTTCCCATCCTCTACCTGTCTTCCTGCCAGACGACCAGCCCGTCTGTCTACGTGCGTGTCTACTCACAACACGACTGCTCTACCTGGATGATCATGCCGGCCTGCGTGGTACCTGTGTGTGCGTTTGTACCTGTTGCCTGCGTGTCCTCATCAGCTCGAGTTACCTGTCTTGCTACGTCGTGAGCGTCGCACTCGTCGAGCAGGTTTAGGATCGCGACAAAAGTTGCGTCAAATGCAGCGCCCGCCAGTGATGCGCACCAGGCGACGGAGGCGAGGTTTTTTCATCTGCCTCTCCGTCAAAAGTCCACGTGTTGCCGGCTTGCCCGGGATCTGCTAGGAATCTGGCATCGACCCGCCGCGCAGGTCGGATGACCCCTTTGACAGTCCGGACTTGGGGAGACTCCGCCGGACTGCGTGGGTGGAGGGGGACAGGTTAGTCGTGTCCCCTCGCCAACAAGCCAGCGCTTGCGAGAGGACGTATCAAAGAACGGTTTGATGTGCCCAGCATATCGCGGATTACCTCTCAATCAGAGCCGACCACGGTGACTTGTCTGCACAAGTTGTGCCGGCGCCGCACACACGTGTACGACTGATTGTGTGTGAGGGTGCAACCTAGCCAAGGTGGATAGGGCCTCGGGTCGGATCGGGTTTGAGTTTCCCATTTGTCAGCTCGACGTGTCAATGCTCCCGATCTGGCCGTTACCTGCGGCAGTTCGCACCTGATCGCCCCTTTGCAGTGTGGAAAACACCGCCTAGTCGTGTTGAACGGTGTGCTGGATGACAAAAAAGCCTTTCTCTTTCCTTCTCGAGCAGTCGATAACAGTGAGAAAAGAGGGGGAGGCCAGCCGTGTCCGAGTTCTTCACGTGACGCGGGTCAGGTGATACGGGGGCTTACTCTATCTACTATTGCTGTGGGTCACTGCGGTGACAAGGACTCCGTTGTGTTGCTGACCTACTGGTCTGAAGCGTGAACACTGTACAGCAGCGAAACTCTTGGCCTCCACATTCAGGCAACGGCCTTGACATCGCCTCAGAAAAGAAAAGACGTGCAGCAATTTTGGGTTTTCAGTGAGCCACTGCCCAGGTGGCATTGCTTACTGCCTGTGCCACCGGGGACTTTGCCGAAGTTTTCGTCGCCAAGTGGGTCACTCGCAGACGTATGCGGGTGTGTGCGTGCGAAGCGCCGAGTCAACAGTTAACGCTGATGGCCGAAGCAAGAGTTCGCTGGTTGCCGCGAGACCCTGCTTGAAAATGCCCGAAAGACTGGGGGAGCAATTACACGAGTGGATGACTGCCACAGCTGTGAAATCTAGTGGCGGAGACGATGCCTTCGCCAGTGCAATCGGACTACAAAGGGAGTGAACGTTGTTTGAATTCCTACAAAGAACTTAAAAACGGGACGAAGTCGTTATCTCGGTGCCACGCACATAACGTCTACGACACGAACAATTCACGCGTCTCTGTTCAGGAGTTGAACCTCTAGGAACAAACGACTTCTTCAAGGTTTGATTCTATATCATCTTACGACCACTGTTAGTAAAGAACCTTTTTTTCGATGTGATCTCTTTGAAAGTCCCTGTCCTGCTCTTGAGGAAGTCAACTAGACTAGGAGGAAAAGGCGCCCAAAGGTCGCGGACCGAGAGGGGGGCACCAGGCCCGCCCATACCAGCAGAGGAGGAACGGCTGATCTGACAAGCCCTGGTGGGCGCTCCAGTCCCTGGGGCTTAGCGAGACAAACAGCCCGTGTTGGGGCTTGTCTCCTGGCGCAGGGAGGGCGCCGAGGATTGCCCGGGACAGGGAGCGAGAGAGGCAGAGAGACACAGGACGCCTGCTGCAGGAGTGTCGTCCCAGACACGTGAAGGGCAGGGAGCCTGGCATCAGGAATGCGGCTATGAAGACCTGGCCTGAGAAAGTGTGTGAGAGTCGTCAGAAGTCCTGTGTCCTGCTCCGAGCCCTTCCGCTGATGCAGGAAGTTTGACGAGTGAGAGTCACCTGCCAGCTAGCCCTTTCCTCCAGTGCGGAAGAGAGGGGAGAGTAGAAAAGTAATGCCCGTGCAGTCCACTTTTGGTCAGATGTTTATGGACTGTGTAGTGCGATCCGTGTAAAGCAAGTGCATTGTACACATTTGCACGCCCGAAGAGTGTTGGCCCTGATATCTGACATGTAGCATTTGCTTTCAACGCTGCCTTACGCGAGTCGACGATGCGTTGCCGTCAAGGAAATATTTTTTAACACGCCGAATTAAATGTGCCTCGATTCGAATACCGTTGCCCCGTGCTGCGTCTTGATGTGCAAAGTGTGGATTTGATCTTCTGTCATGGGTTACACAAGCCTTAATCCGAACGTTTGCATCACTGAGTAGTCTTGTGAAGGGCCCTCTTGCACGGATACCATTTATTCTTCGCCCAAGAGCAGTTGTGAATTGTCATTCATCACCGAGTCAAACTACTGGCGAGCAGACGCTGCTATTCTGCCGTTTGTGAGGACACAGAAGTTGCATCACCTGAGGCGCATCGGTGTCGTGGTTGACCTGGAATATAGGTCACTATCACGACCCGAATACAACACTCCAGCAGCGTGTGTGGGAAGAGCCTATGCCTCTGTGCTCAGGCGCTGGCGTCCAGGAGATAAACATCTGGTGGCTTGGTACGGGGACGTGTGCTTTCTGCAATTTTGCCATGTACCGTTTCGCTCTACCGCCTTTTTGAGGTCATTGGGCCCGAAGCCGCGCAGATTGCTACTGAGTCAGTGTGGGTTGTTCGAACGGCCGAGCAGACGAGAATTCTCCGTTTCACGTGGGCAGTCTCGACTCCACGGCTTGACCGTCATCTTGGGTAGTGTGTGTTGCCTGGAAGAGTGATGACGTCCAGTGCCCAGCGGTGAGGTCGTGCTCCCAGTGCAGGGCAGCACAACCATCAACGTCGGATCGTCGCGTATTAGAAGTACAAAAATAGCTCATGCGGAACTTTCCCAGGTCGTCGAACCCACTTATTGTGAATCAACCGTGGAAAATAAACAGCATAATACCTCTGGATTTGGACTGGCGGGGAAAATATCCTGCCACCATTGTGCTGTTCCCCTGGCCAGTGTACGGCCGCATCATAGACACGACTACATCAAGCCACTGTATTGATCGCAGGAGTTCGATGACACTTAACGGGAAGTAAGGCTATTGTGGTCTGTTATTGATTATTCTGGACCAAGGAAGAAGAATGTGACGTATGCGCTCAGGACTAGACTAGGACGGCGCTGGAACTACACCAGCTAGATTTTAAAAAAGGACGAGAAGATGGAAGCGTCCTCGCAGTGCAGCGATGCGCGTCGGAAGGCGTGGCTGTGTGTGAATGCGCATCGCCTGTTTGTTGCCGTGTTGCGCAAGCAAAAACTTGCAGGCGTGTTTTCGTAATCGGTCTCATCGCTGCGTGTCGAACGGTCGTAGACCTTTGCCATCTGGATAACGTTTTCACCTCGCAACAAGAAATACAACCACCTGTATTGGGATTTGACGGCATGTGGAAGGTCAGCGAATCAAATTATACGATAGGCTGACGATTTTCTCTCATCCTTTACAACATCAGGAATTAGAATTCTTGGACATACTCTTAATGTTGATCTGAAGTTTCGGGAACAGCGTGTGGCCATCTCTTTCGACTACAAAGCTTGACATCGCCTCGCTCAAATTTTCACTTAGATCTTAACAGAAAACCTTCCCAGTTTTCGAGCTGCTTTTCTGTTCATCCAAGACAAGTGTTGCCCTCATCTGTCTCTCCACCGCAGGGGTTTGGCTCTGCATTTGAAAGTGGCTTTAGATTCCTTCATCGAAAAATCACCGACGCTAGTTCAGATTGGCCACGCACACACACACCCTCCCATTTTCGAGCTGCCCCTCTCTCTCCCTCCGTGTTGACTCCTTCATCTTAGGCAGGTGGCTGACCGCGTCATTGGGCCCACTGCCCACCCAGAGCCTCCGGGAGGATCGAGGGGGATGCGTGAGATGGCGAGGGCGGCAGGGGGCCATGGTGGCGAGGGGTCGAGGGGAGGGTGAGCCATGTGGCGTTGGGAGGACTGGCAGGGTGCTGGACCTTGGGGCGCCCTGCAGGCGGGCCTGGCACTAGTCTTGGAATACCTGCACCCCGTGCTGCTGCTGGCCATGGGGTTTCTCACCTGGGCAGCCCTCAGACTCATCCAGGTAAGCTCATTCAGACAGGTGTGTGTACAAAGATCTGGGCTGGCCTGACATCTATGTGTTCCGATACTGGGAGACATGGCACCTCCATCCACTAGCTGGTACTGCCTCTCGTAACTCCCAGCTGATATTCCTGATGGATTTATATATATATATATATATATGCAGAAAGCAAACACAAGAACCTTAAACATTCGCAGTAGAATAGAGCTATTACTGACTATTAACTCCCTCTCTCTCTCGCTCACTCTCTCTCTATCTATCTGACTGTCTGTCTATCTATCTCTCTCATTCGCTCACTCTCTATCTCTCTATCTATCTCTCTCTATCTCTCTCTCTCTCTCTGTGTGTGTGCGTGAGAAAATGCAAGAGAGCAAGCGAGCGAAGCAGAGAGAGAGAGAGAGAGAGAGAGAGAGTGAGAGAGAGACAGAGAGAGAGAGATAGAGAGCGAACAAACGAACGAACGAACGAGTTTATTTGCTCAGGCCACCGGCCCATCACAACATTACAAACAGAAAACTTCGGTTGACGCAATGTTCACAGCCTCGTGTCTCCTTTGAATTGCATGGTGCAGGTACCGTGTTATTGATTTTATAATTTTTGACTCACATGCGAAGCAAAAGTGAGTCTATGTACTGAGCCGTGTCGTTCGTCCGTCCGGGCGTCCGGGCGTAAAAAACTTAAAAGTTGGATTTTTCTCGGAGACTATTAAGTCTATCAACACCAAATGTGGCATGATGGTGTATGATGACAAGGCCTCAAAAAACATACATAGTGACTTGACCTTGCTTCAAGGTCAAGGTCACAGGAGCCATAAATGTGGTCTCAAAAACAGTCATTTTTCACATTTTCCCAATTTTCTCCCACGTGTTTGATAATGGCGACCTTAGCTACAAGTGGTATATAGGTCGATGCAAGCCCTATCTTTTGATACCAGTTTGGTTGACCTTGCTTCAAGGTCAAGGTCACAGGAGCTCTTCAAAGTTGTATTGTATACATATTTTGAAGTGACCTTGACCCTGAACTATGGAAGATAACTGTTTCAAACTTAATAATTATGTGGGGCACATGTTATACTTTCATCATGAGACACATTTGTTCACATATCATCAAGGTCAAGGTCACTTTGACCCTTATGAAATGTGACCAAAATGGGGTAGTGAACCACTAAAAGTGACTATATCTCATGGTAGAAAGTGCCAATAAGCACCATTGTGCTTCCTATGTCTTGAATTAACAGCTTTGTGTTGCATGACCTTGGATGACCTTGACCTTGGGTCAAGGTCACATGTATTTTGGTAGGAAAAATGTGTAAAGCATTTCTTTGTGTATGATGTCATTGGTAGGTTTAGTTGTTTGACCTTGACATTGAAGGTCACCTGAAGGTCAAGGCCATATAAAGGTCAAGGTCAAGCATGTGAGTCGTATGGGCTTTGCCCTTCTTGTTATATCTTGTATGGACAGCAGGTTCTTAATATTGACAGTTTCGTGGGGTTCAATCACATCATATATGTACATCTGTCGATCAGCATAAACTGGACATTCTAGCAGGAAGTGTTCTTCTGTTTCTTCAACTTCATAACAGGCTGGACAAGTAGACACTGTTGAAGATTGATCTTTAAATCGATTCTGGCGGGTAAATAAATATGATGATCCGCATCGAAACGAATATATGCATCTCGAAATATCTTTTGGTCAATGGTTTGCAGATAGGTCTCTCGACAAAATTCTTGTTTGAACATTCTGTAGAAGGAATACCTGTCACTACGATTCAACCCCTCTCGCCAATTAGTAGTGTACTCCGTAATGTGACTTCCCTTTAATGATCTATTAAAAAAAACTTTCATTCTCTACGACTTGTACTTCCCACGCATGATTGAAATTATGCTTCTCCAACAAATGCTTCACACTGTACGCCCAATTTTCTGTTACAGAGCAATACAACATCATATTGTACACTTTTCGTGGTAATCGGCTCGAGTCCATTCTCAGAATTCTCAGCCAGTATCTAATAGATCGGATCGTAGAATTAATGTACAATGGGTACCTTCCAGATTCGCCAAAGATGATCAAATTGGGGGTTATTACAGGTACATGTATGAAGTTTTTCAACGCTTGAAGATGAATCATTTCGATTGCAGAGCAATTATACATATTCCACTGCTCAGAGGAATATAGCAAAATGAATAGCACTTGCGCATCAAATAGCTTAAAAAACCAGACTGGCCGTAGCATAACCAAGCCTCGCACAGCATTTTATAACTTGAAACATACCAACCCTTGCTCTCTGTGCACGCCGGATATCGCTGGCTTGCAACTGATTGGGCAGAACACCGTTCACTGCAGCTAGAAATGCCTTTTCACTGTCTTCAAATGATTCAAATGATTCATTCTGCTCCTCGTCAACATTGTACAATGTTATATTGTCCTTCCTACTGCGCTGCTCTTGCTTTTCTGTTCTTTCCTCTAGCCAGCGCAACTGAGTTTGCATTTCTGCTTGCCTGTCACTATGTTCGATGAATCCGCCTTGCGATTCCAGTCTCGACTGCACCCCTTTGCTTTCATTCTGCATCTCTGCCAACTGTTGCTTCATATCTTTGACACCTTACCCGATTCTCTTCATCTCATCCAAGACTTCCTTGTGCTTCTTCTCTCTATCAGCCTCCAGCGATTCGCGCACAGCCTTGATTATTTCATCAATGTCAGATTTTTCTAGCATGGGGCCTGGGTTAAGTTCGACGGTTCCTGATAGAATGAGCAGACTAGAGGAATCCCATTGCTCGATGTACGGCTCCGGAACAAGCTCTGCTAGCCAACCAGTGGAAAGGACTGACGCGGTTCTGGGTGTAACACCTGTGGGCGGAGTTACGGGATCGAACAGGTTACGGATAGAACTGCCTGACTGGAGCAAAGGATACTCCCTTCCAAATGAACCTACTTTCCACTGTCCGTCGGGATACGGAAAAGGCATGGTTCCTAGCTTGTTGACATTTTCCAAGAGAGCGTAGACTGAGGCCGGAGCGTTATTGTGGTCCATTCCCATCATCCCCAAAGCATTGCTTTGCCCGTGCGTCAGCGACACTATCATGCTGGCTAGAAAACCAATCAGTAGCCCAACTGTAATTGCCATGCTGAATGCTGCAGCGCATTTGCACGACGCATTGAGTGAGTTCGCTTTAGCAGCGGAGTACGTGCTAGGTGCACGAAGTGAGCGGGAAACGTGCACGCCTATACGAGCTCTATAGAGTTCCAAATGAATTCCCATCGCGCTCTCAAAAGAACTCAGCTTTCCAGCAGAAAAAAAAATAGAAAAAGAAAAAAAAATGCAAAAAATAAAATATACTGCTTCCTTGGAAATTTGTCACTCACATTAAATCCCTTTAGACATCCCACGAAAGTGAATTCATAGTTTCTTGGCGGAATTTCACGGATGACTCTACCGCGGGTACTGATAAAAGACGGAAAACACCGGAAAACACTGGAAAACACCGGAAAACTCGAGTAAATGCCGGAAAACACCGGAAAACACCTACAAAAACCATGAAAATGTCAATTTCAATCATTATTTTTTGTGGTCCGTCTTTATCTATTTATTTTTAGCAGGTTCTAAAACACATAAAACTCCAATAATCTGCCTGCAAAGACTGTATGTATGTTACTATGGCTGAAATGGTCGTTGTCGGAAACATTTCCGGACACTGTACCCGGGGTACTCTGTCCGACCGTACCCCAGAGTACGTTTATTGGCGCTGCTAAACGACGTTTCTTGGCGCTGCTGAAATGGTCGAAGTCGGAAATATTCGGAACGTCGCTTAGCTTAAGATTACACTCGAATCACGCGGACCGTTAAGGTGCATGGAGTACAGTACCGCCGAGCAAGACGTTTGTCACAAAACGCAGATACATTAACGCGGCCGGATCTTAGCATAACTCCCCGGGCGTGCGAACTCAGTCAGGCGGAGTGGCGGGTGCGGTCTCGTTCTCGTTCAAATGCCGAGATTTCAAACTGGGGTACTCTGTCCGGTCGGACAGAGTACCCCGGGTACAGTGTCCGGAAATGTTTCCGACAACGACCATTTCAGCCATAGTGACATACATACAGTCTTTGCAGGCAGATTATTGGAGTTTTATGTGTTTTGGAACCTGCTAAAAATAAATAGATAAAGACGGACAACAAAAAATAATGATTGGAATTGACATTTTCATGGTTTTGTAGGTGTTTTCCGGTGATTTCCGGCATTTACTCGAGTTTTCCGGTGTTTTCCAGTGTTTTCCGGTGTTTTCCGGTGTTTTCCGTCTTATATCAGTATCCCTCTACCGCTGCTACTACTGCTCGAATTCAGTCTATCCAACAAAAAGTAGGTTTCGCTGTATACACAGAGTTGATAAATACACCAAATGCAAGTTCAGACCTGTCTAGAATTCCTCCTCTGTAGTGCTAATCCATCCTGCAGTATCCCGTCAAGCAGTGAAGCACAACTGTAACACTGAGGAACACCGGACCTCCGTTGAGACACGTCCGTCCTACGCCAGCACTCAACCGATAATGAGAGAGAGAGAGAGCGTGTGTGTGTGTGTGTGTGTGTGTGTGTGTGTGTGTGTGTGTGTGTGTGTGTGAGAGAGAGAGAGAGAGAGAGAGAGAGATCGTGTGTGTGTGTGTGTGTGTGTGTGAGTGTGTGTGAAAGATGTCATGAGAGAGAGAGAGAGAGAGAGAGAGAGAGAGAGAGAGAGAGAGAGAGAGTACTATTAGATAACTCTTCACATTCCAGTGTCACATCAAGTGAAAATGCTGGAAAGTAAATAATTCTTTCGAAGTATTCATTCCTCATGTGCATCTTTCTTGCATGGTTATAGAAATGACAAATGGGCTGTGTCAGATTAAGGAGTAGACCTTTTTTGTCATCTGATTTAGGGTGTGACAAGTACGAGCTTGAATATACTAGAGCTTGACTCTGCAAACTTTGTAAACATGTTGTAAATAACTACGAATCAGTTCTGACAGCGTGCACAGGTGTGTGTGTGTGTGTGTGCGCGTGTGTGTGTGTGTGTGTGTGTGTGGGTGCGTGTGTGTGTGTGTGTGTTCATGCGTGCATGCACGCGTGCTTGCGTGCGTGCGTGTGTATTCATATGTAGAAGAGACTCCTGTACATCACGGTCTTTTTGCACTCACCTTCCCACCGACAGCTTTTCATAGATTTGTACGGGATCAGTCAGGTGTGGCCCGTTGGAGCGATTTATATCCGGGAGGACTACAGCCAGATCTGTCACAAACTGCTGCGCACAGTTCGCTGACGTTTCAGATTTCATGCAACATTCTTTGTCAGGCGTGATGGAGCGTTCGCATACTGTGTCAATCGTTTCCCTCTGTATATGGAGAAAACCACGCGGAAAGTGTCGTGTTTTAATGTGACGTTGACGAACACCTGAGGAAGTAGTTGAGCGTTCTCACAGCAACTGCAGGAACGCAAGACGCGAGTTATGAACAAGCTTGTCTATGGAGAAATCATAACTTGCTTGAGCCGTCGTCTGTTGTAAACGTTAACTGTGAAAGGTCGCGCGCGGCGTTTGCAAAGGAAAACGTTGACAAATCATATCTATTTCCATGCGTTTGTTCGCATTAGCTTTGTGAATGTAGCATAACTGTCATGCACTGGGGAGCTGCAAAACGGAGCAGAGGAAAATCTGTATTCAAGACTGTATCAGGCCGATCCCTGACCACAAGCCCCCTCCATGATTGGGTAAAGGGGATGCTGAACACACGTCATGCACGGCGTTGCGACAGTTGTGACAAATCACTCTGCGTCAAAGTGACTAAGCAACGTTAGCGGCTGTAAAGAGAAATAGTAAGCATATGTTAGTCAGGATGCGATGCATGCTTCGAAGACGAGGGGGGAAAGGCTGCTAGATACTTCGACCGTGTTCAATCAACCGTGACGTGATTGCCATGTCCTTGCTGCCCTGGGGTGGAAACATCCGCCGCCACCCTACCCCTTCCTCCTCGTCCCCCGCCCCCCCCCCCCATCCTCCCATCCCCCCCTCCCCCCTCCTGCCTCTCCCTTCCCTCTGCCGTTGCCCTGTCATCATGGTATCCAGTCGTATTCTCCATTTTTAACTAACCCTCTCTCCCCCTCCTCAGCGTTGGGTAGACTAGATTACAGGAAATACGTATGATTATCCTATGCGGGTATTCCGTGCACGCTCTTGTGAACCAGTCATTTGGCAACCTTGATGTATCGTGATATTTGTAATTCAATCTGCGTGTGTGTGTGTGTGTGTGTGTGTGTGTGTGTGTGTGTGCTAGCGTGCGTGTGCTAGCGTGCCTGCGCGCGCGAGAGAGAGAAATGTATGTGTAGTCTTGTCTCTACTTGCCAGTCTTTCAATCTGCCTAGTTTGTGTGTCTGTGTCTGTATCTCTATGTGCCTGTCTCTTTTTTACTCTGTCAGACGGTCCGTCCGCGCCCCCCCCCCCCCCCCCCTCCCTCTCGTCTGGTCGCGTGCTAGGAATGGTTTTGCAGGCTTGTTTACGTGGCGGATTAGCGAGATATGCAGGGAGACAGGAGAGTTAATGGTTACCAAAACAAAATCCTGCCCTCTTCTGTTCCCCCACTCCCTGTCGCGTCTCACTTCCTTTATCCCTCCTTTTCCTCATCCCACTGCTCCTCCGCAACGCCCACCCCTGTACTCCCACCCTCACACTCCCACACCTCCACCCTACTCCCACACCCTTACCTTACCCCCACACCCTCACCCTACCCTCACATTCTCACCCTACCTCCACCTTACCTTCCCCTCAAAACGGCTGCGAATCTAGACCCTCACGCTCGGTGTACTTACGACCTTCTTTTTGCATTTCCTGTGCACCCGTACCCTACGCCAACTCGTATCCCAAACTCCTCTGTCCAAGATACTGTCTCCGTTTTCTCTACCTCTACCCAAAACCCCGTGTCCCCTAGCTCTGATCTCTGCCAAAGAGCACATGTAGGGGGAGGGTATTGGAGGAGTGGGGGTTGGAGGGAGGGGAGGAGAAAGATTTGAAGGGTAGCGTCTGCCTGACCCTCGAGTCCTCCCATGTCTTGCAGGGTGCTTAGATAGCAGCAGCGATGATAATGTGGACAGTCTGTGGTCGCTAGAGCTTTAATATGATTAAAGGTAGAGCAGGACTGCTCAGCCGTATTGGTTTCAAGAGGAATTAAGTTGTTGAATCAGCGGAGTATTTGACTTTGAGTCTTTAGACGGGTGGTGCTATTGTAAAGATAATAGGGCATGCTTTATCTCTTGCTTTTGGGAGAGCAGTTCGTGGTTGTGTGAAGTGCGTTAATGTGAAGTAAATTATTATGAATGTACATGTATGTGTGCTGGCTAGCAGAAATATGCTGGGACTTGCAAAAGAATTGTTCTTATCGATACATAGACTTGTTAAGAGTTATTTTCCGTCGTACGCTCTTTTGCAAATCTGAATTAACTTATTTTAGTCACTGTCAACGGCAACTAGAATGTCTTATTCAAAAAAGAAAAAAAAATCGATCCGTGCATGAACACACCCACGTGAACTGAACATGCATCCACGCGTACTCGGAAAACATGTATACATAAACAAATATGCATGGAATAATGATGACTCATCATCGACCGTCTTGAAATGACCCTCGTACACTTCACGTTCCGATAGTTATGCCGACAACTGCATGAAATGAAGTGGCCTTTAGCAGTTGCCTTGTTGTCTCTCAGTGCGTACCCGGTGACTCGTCCTTTGTGTGGAGTGGAGGCAGCGTTTTATGGCTGCATTCCCTACACTGCGCTAGAAGGACTCGCCTGTTTTATGACCCTATTTTGATCGACTGGCGTTTTATAGCTCCATGAAAAGCCATGTCGGTCTTTTCCGTTTTGGTGGATTGCGTCGGGATGGAAAAGAACTGTGAAGAGGGAGGCTCTTGAGAGTTGGGTAATGAGATGAGGTGAGGGCCTGCCTCGAGTCTCACTTCGCTTCCTTCGTCTGTGGCAAGTGAGACCGACACTGTCGCAAAATTGCAGTTGCAAATGTTTCAATCACGCCATTCCAGGGACAGACGTCCATGCTTATGGAGCACAACTTCTTAAAGAAATTAGTCATCCGAATTGCGACGTTATTTCTTGCTGTAATGTGAAAACTTTCTTTTATTAAAATCCCCACTGAAACTCTGACTAAAATACAGCAACGAGTACGTGCAGCAGGGACTATGGTGTGCAATGTAGATCGTAGATGTGATCAAAATGTTCCTATTATTCTTGGGAACAAATTGCCGGAGGATGTTTGGAGGAAACTGAACTAGATCTGTTGCCACATCTACGCATAATGGAAAGTGGATAGAATGCACATTGCTTCCTGTTGTTTTTGTGGTGTCTGGCAGTCAGTGACGACGCATAAGGAAAGCTGGTTTGAGTTCCGTGTTCATTAGTCGTTCCACGGTAAAAAAAAAAGTTTGTAACGAAGCATAGGAGGCAAAAAGGCTCCTTGTATTGACATGATTGGTGTTGCTTTTAGCGTCTGGTGCTCAATATTCACGTTCCCATTTGAAAGGAATGTCAAGGGAACGTTTTTAAAGAAGTAAACAGAAAAACATAGGCTGCCTGTGTTTGAGTATTCTTTCATTTCTATCCTCACACTCTCTATCTTCCTCATCTCATCCTTTCTCCCAAACGAAGCCATAACTACAGGGTACCTAAAACCTACAGCGTATCTGCAAACGGATAGGTTCAGTTTTCAGGCGAACGCCATAAAGGGCGGACTATACCTCGTGAAATCATAGCATGTGTGTGTGTGTGTGTGTGTGTGTGTGTGTGTGTGTGTGTGTGTGTGTGTGTGTGTGGTCTTGTGGCTTCCTACCTCTGTTGGGTGGTCCTTGTTGCTGCTCCTGATGCCGCTGGCGCCACTGGTGCCTTTGTTGCTGCCGAACATGTAATGCTGAGGAAGTCTCACAATAGTCATCTGCGTTCCAGAAATCCCCCCCCCCCCCCCCCCCCCCCACGTTCCTGGCGATCGAAATCACTGAAATCACCGTCCACTTTTAATAGCGGATCCCCGTCGGAATATTTGGTTTGGAACGTTCCGGATCCCATGGCGCGCTGCCACACATGGGGAGACGGTTGATTCTGACTGAACCATGCACGCCTAGAGCTCCACTATGTACTTTTTTGACTGTGTGGAGGAAGTGCGCCTTATAAATAAACATATTATTATTATTATTATGCACGCATCATTACTCTCATCATTACTCTCATATACCTGGACAGGTTACTTCATCTCTCAGTGCACATCCACGTGCAGTGAGCCTGCATGCCATTCATCGTGCCTGCATGCAAGCTTATTACTTCCTCTCTGCTACGCCCCTTTTCCAGGGTTCTCCATGTGGTGTTTTCCTCCCTCTTGGCAAGTCTCATATGTGTATGGGCTGGGAAGAGAGTTGGGTTGGGGCGGGAGGGTGGGGATGGGGGTTGAATGGAAGAGTGAACAATTAGGATGGTTAGTCTTTTCATAATTATGTAGAGAAAGAGGGAAAGAGGGAGGTGTGTGTGTGTGTGTGTGTGTGTGTGTGTGTGTGTGTGTGTGTGTGTGTGTGTGTGTGTGTGTGTTCTGCAGACTCCATCTGTATCGGTACTTTTTTTAAATGAGAAGGAAGGAGGCTATGAGTGTTTGACAAAGACGGCAAGTCCAGTTGAGCCCCAGGGATATGGAGGACCTTAGCCAGGCTTTCGTGGCCACATGAGAGACAGCAGTACCTTGAGGTAGACGTCCCCACGCCGTTTTGCGGCTGCGTGTTGCCTGGGCTGGCTTGCTGGCGCTCCTCGGCACGCTGCTTTAGGGCTGCTGGCTGACTTAATGATGGTGGCATTGGGCACAGCGCTGGGGAAGCGCGTCGTTGTCGACCGAAAATGATCGACGATGTTTGAGGGCGCGTGTCAAGCGGACGCCCCGTCGCTACAGAGAGCAGACCTGGCATCACCATGCAAATCAACAATGTCTTGTGTGAGGCAAGGGAGGTTTGGTTAAAAGTCTTTGAACAAGAGGCGATTACGCTCTTGAAGACTTTGAATTTTCGAAGCTGCAGTTACCAAGTACCTTTCAAGATCCCATCAAAATCTTTTCAGTCTTCACGGTACCTGAAATGTGCATGAAGATTTGAGTGCGCTATCAACTATTGAGGCTGCTTGAGTGATCACGCTTCTTATAATTATTAAGTTGTTTGGTCAGTTCTACATTATGATGTGAGCGCTGTCTGTCGAGTCATCTGTCAGTCCAGTCTTGCAATGGACCCGCGTAAGTGTAAACAAGCCTGCTTTTATGTGATGCACTAAAAATAGATTGAATATAGTCTGACGATGTGGCTGTGAGGACTACCATGTCCTTACATTTGCCCGAAAGGTCCACTAAAGCAAACACGTGGACTGGCATGTTCGCTTGCACGAGAACATCAGCTGGATGAGCACAAACAGAGCAAAGAGAGAAGTTCGCGCATAATGCAAATATTATGTCAACCAAGCTGGAAAGTCTGCACGTTAGGGGATTCCAAGCTGTAAGACTTCCCAGTGTACCCAGACAAGAGGGGAAACACTGGCAGTTTGTGCACCCCTCGCCTGGCCATTGCTGCAGCAGTCGACGCCTTCTCTTCTGGCCCGAATTAGCCCTGGAAACGGCAACAAGGCGTCCCTCTTTGAAATCTAGTGAAGAGCTTGCCCATAATGAAAGCCTGCACTCCTCTCTGTTTATTCAGACCGGCTCGCTTGGTTAAATCCAACAGCGTGGGTCATAACGAGGATATGATAGCTACGCCTACTAGCATGAGCAGCTCGCACTGAAAGACTCGGGTCTGAACGAGTCGGAGCGTTGAGGAAACCCAAAGTATTTCCCAATAAACCTCTGCTGATTCCATGTTACGGCACACAAAAATTATTTCATGGTAAGATGAATGAAAGCGGGATTGTTGTCAAGCGTGCATTCATATGAGTCTTCATTTGTGTGCGTAGCACGGACTCTTTCATTGTATTCAAGAACTCATGTTGCAACAAGCTATGCATTCCGTGTCCATCCTCATGATTTCGAGACCTCGAAACTGCCTGCCTTTCCTTCTGCTTAGCGCTTCACGCATTGAACTGCTTTTGATGATATGTATAGTAAACTGGCCAGAAATGCAGACCCACATTTAGGTAGGCGCAGATCTCCCACTGAGCTGATCGAATCAGCGTCGAAAGCAAGCCATTTTCTTCAATAGTGAATCGAACATAATGGGCGCCTCAATGAAAAATACCCCGGTTCTACCCAGCGGTCTCTAGCACCACCTAGAAGGTTTTATTCAGTGGTCTTTTATCCTCTTTGCAGCCATTTTCCTCTTTCGTGCGTCTTTCCCCGGGGACATCCTGTCTGCAGGTCTTCCTCGTCTGTGAGGGACATCCTGCCCTGTGACTCCTGGCCTTTCCAATAAGCCTGAGTTTCAATTGCATTCCCTGTAAACAAGCGTGATGGATGGCACTGCCATGAGCCCAATAGCGGTCTGTAGGTCTGAAGGAGGACGGACGGACCAAAGGGGATCTCCCTCATGAAAGGAGACGAGAAGGGGGTTGGCGTTTTTATGGGCGCTCAAAAACGCAGTATTCGTTTGAGTAACTGCCACCTTTGCTAGCAAAACACCCTGCAGTGCTACCAGCCGTAAAGATCGATTTTTGTTCTTTCATATATTATATTAGGGACTGTTGTTGTTGTTGTTGCTGTTGCTGCTGCTGCTGCTGCTGCTAATGATTTTGCCGTTGAAACATGAGCACAAAGGAAGGATCGCGGAAATGCAAAGAGATTGCATAAACCAGATGTCATGAGCAGCTTCTTACTTCCGACGTGTGTCCTGTTAGGGAGCTGCGTCACTCAATAGCAAGATGTTGAATTCTTTTGCCATTAAAATTTTTCCGACCTACGGAACTGCTAGACAATTCCATGCCGTGTGGTACTCATCATTGTTTGCTGGTTGGAATCATCGACCATCAAAGCCGGCTGGGTGTTTGTGGACTGGCTTAAGATGTTGATTGGAGGAAATTCATAACATCCATCAAATAGCTACGAAAACGTTACCATGTCACTTTGGAATCTGACTGAGAACCACAGTGGCTTTCTCATCGCATTGGAGATCCCCGTGACATGAGGCGGTCCTCGGGCTCGCTCAGACAGGCGACAGCTTTGTTCTTTGTTCTTACGCCGCCGAGCGTCCCGCCATCGTCTGACCCTCAGATATATGCAGCGTATAGCCTGGCCTCCCACGCCATTGCTTCACCATACATCAACAGGGCGACGCCCGCGGTCGAGCTAGATTACTTCTCGGCGCCAGCGCTTGTCGCAAACAATTTCATTTGAAGCATCGACATTGACATTTTTCAGCCGAGGCGTCTCCAGCCGAGTCCGTTTTAATTTCGGCAAGAGCGAATTTAGCTCTGCCCTGTCCCGTCATTTCATCCGTGCTCGTTATCCGCGTGCAAGTCCTTGGCCTTCATTAGCAGATCCTGTGTCGGAATGT
>JAWQFJ010002525.1:161687-176687 GCA_034096865.1 Theodoxus fluviatilis | reverse complement strand
GGTGGTTAATACGCCCCGAGAGAAGCGTGAGTAGATTTGACACCAGGAAAAAAGGTCAATAGATTATGTTTGTCCCATTATATTCTGGATGGTAAATACGTTGTGGCGTCGCTCAAGGCAGTTAACAGCTTAAATATTGGGTGCTTCTCAACTTATTCCGCTAATTACACCCTGGGGGTGCAAACTTGCAGGTGTGCGTGTATTCTCCAGCGCGTAGAATGCAAACTGACGCACGCTTGCAAACATGCTACGTCTCCCCTTCGCGCGGAAAGTTACGACTGCAAGTCCTGCTCTTCCAAAAGAATGAACTTCTCACACTGCACATGACTCATCACTTCTGTTTAACCGACGTCACACGTGCAGCCTGCAAGCGTTCAACACAGCTATCACAACATGCCTTTGCAAGCGCTCCCTCCGTCAGCCTATTGGGTTTTCTTCTGGCATCTCATCTAAGAGTGGAGCTGGGGGCAGGGGTACTGTTTTGCTTCACGAGGGCCATTTGCACAGATGGCCATTTGGGCATCTGGAAGATTTTGGCTCCAGTGCTGTCTGTCTGTGTGTCTGTCTGTCTGCCTGCAGGCTGGCCAGGGCAGGATGTTGATAGGTGCTGGGTAGACTGGGATTTCTCCACTGTAATAGTGCACACAGGCAGTCTCTTCTGCTTCTCTGCAGTAGAGTGCGGCCAGCCTCTGTCCGCGCCTGCGTTGTTCAGTATGTGCATAAAGTGTTTTCCCTGCCTTGACTCTCCAGAAGTACATGTGACGTTTTTGTTCGTCAGAGCAATGAGAGGATAACGATTTTCATGTTTGGATGGTTTGTGGTCTGCCAGTTGTCTTCGCAATCGTTATGTCATGCAGTTACGAGGGATGAATGAAAGAGACATAAAAGAATCTTCAGTAAGAACTTCCTCCCCCCCTCCGCTCTGTCTGTCTGTCTGTCTGTCTGTCTGTCTCTCTCTCTCTCTCTCTCTCTCTCTCTCTCTCTCTCTCTCTCTCTCTCTCGCTCGCTCGCTCTCTCCCCTCCCTCCATCCCCCGACCACCCCGCTCCCACCCCCAATTCTGCACTACATGTTACGTATTATTACTTCTCGCTCAGGAGCACTGTGGCTGAGTTTATACCTGTATTTTAGGTGTGGGTGAGCCTCACAAACAGGACATATAATACCCCTACCACGTAACCCTCCCCTCATTCAGTGCTCTGCGTCTCGCCATCATCAGCAGCTGCTTACTCATCTTGCTGTGAAACGGAAGGAACCCAAGGTTTTCCTGGTGCGTCAGGTACCCGTGTGTGTCACGCTGCCAGTCGACCACCCGTTTAGGCCTACATATGCTTTATGTGTGCGACGCTATAGAGGGGAGCAATAAAAAACCCATAATTGTCTTTGCTGGTAGAGATTCATTCTTCCCTGTATGAACAGGTGAAGTTGCATCATTATAAGTGTGACAACGGTCTAACGCGTGTTTGAATTTGAGCTTCCTCACTGCTTCAAGGTCAGTACATGTATAGTGTTGTTTGCTTCTATAGGTTTTTCATAGCGATTAGTGCTTCTGCACGACGGCATTTGTGTCTGCAAACTCTCTTTTCCTCGTGCCGTTTATGTTTACGCTGGAGGGAACTGGGACCCGTGTGTGTGTGTGTGTGTATGTGTGTGTGTGAGTGTGTGTGTGTTTGTGTGTGTATGTGTGTGTGTGTGTGCGTGTGTGTGTGTCTGTGTGTGTGTGTGTGTTGTGTGTTGTGTGTGTGTGTGTGTGGTGTGTGTGGGACTGTGTGTATGAGTGTATGTGTGTGTGTGTGTGTGTGTATGTGTGTACGCGCGCGCGCTCGCGTATTCATATTTTGGATGTACCCCCACATAGGTGTGATAATTTGCCCCATGAGTATCATCTTGACTCAGTGGATTTTAACTGACGATCATTCTAGTTGTGGTCGAACCATTGGATGAAAAGATGTTTTCATAGCGCCACAAAGTCTTTTGCGATGCATTCAAGGAGTATCTATACATCAGCAATGCTTTAGAGCAGTAAAACACTGGTGCCGAAGAGGTGACATACCTCTCATTCACTGGTGACGTATTCATAGGAAGTCATGCATTTATTCACTGTTTTCCTTCATGAAAGACGCTATGTTGTCATACATGTCTCACTGAATCGTTGTAAGCTAACCAACTTAATTAAGCTTTGCGAGACATGCGAAATAAACGTGGCGCCTGTGTAATAATAAACTTTTCCGGTGGGCGGGGAAACACGTGGAACTACTTTTCCATTGGTCTGCTATTAGTGCATAATTTAATAATGGCCGTTTATCAACGGGAAACGGGGATCGCTGCACTAAGATCCCAGCGCCAGTGGAGTCGGTTGACGTTTTCAGTCGTGTTTACAGCAGTCCTTGCTGCTGAAAAGATGGCTATTGCCATACACGCGTCTGCCCATTCACCATGAGTTGGCCCTTGAGAGCCAGGAAAAGTTACAGGTCCTTCTTGTCGTCGTCCATCAAGTTTTGTGGCAGTTGTTCTGACTGGAGAGAGAGAGAGAGAGAGAGAGAGAGAGAGAGAGAGAGAGAGAGAGAGGACTGCCAGCTGTGCATATGAGGCAGAGTTGTAGCGTGTATGTAGCAGATACTTGGTGACGTATCCTTTTGCCTACTACCGAGGTTGCGTGCCGTCGTTATTGCCGTGTCTGTTCTATACTGTGCTGTGCCGCGCTGACTGCAGCTCTGCAGAACACGCGTGGTGCAGGGGCGGGTTGACCCGCCAGGGCATGTTTTGGCGTCTCAACAACCACCTCCTCTCGCCTTTCAGTGAATGAAAAGAATGTCGTGTTAAGCTCAGCCTCGGGTGCTTTCTTTGTAAACATGTTCCAGACGACTGGCCTATAGGATTTTGCGATGGTGGATGATATGTAGTGCATACGTTGCAGCTAACCATAGTCGCAACCTGCAACAGGCTTGATGATGTGATGCAATATCAAGGTAGCATCTTGAATGGATAATTTTCCCCCCTGAATTAACTAGGTCTCCGAAATTTCTTGAAAACGTAGTAGTCCCATGTTGCATAAAATCAAATTTTTCTTTTCATCTTGATATCCCTCCTACCCTCCTCCCCTACCCACCAAACCACACAACCCCTTTCCTGCCTGCAATTGCCACGCCCGTGTTGCCCATAATCCCATACGTTGTCCCCCCCCCACCCCCACACCCCACCCCCCACCCCCACCACCACCACCACAGTCCTTGTTCTGCTGCCGTTGCCAAGGGTACAGGTGCAGTGCGGACATGACCATAGTGAAGTGCATACTGCTTACAGCCACTTGGAGGCAGTCTGAACACCCTCTCCAGACCTCGGTATCTCTCTCGGCAGCCGACGTGATAAACGTGCCGAGGTTTTTCTGTGCAGTCGCTGCAGGAAAGCAAATGGAGATGGGGGTGAGCAAAGCCTCATAGGCACAACAGCTGCGTAATGAGCGGGCTGCTTCCATCAGGCCCTGTCAATGAGATGGATCGAGAAGGTCGTGGCGCTGATCGTGTCAAGACGCTGGGTGCGGGACAGGCAGGTGCGAGCTCATCAGCAAGCAGTCTGCATGGAGACTCGGGTCCTGAGGCAGGGAACGGAAAATCGCAGCCAGGTGTGAAGCACTTGTCTCAAGCACTCCCCCATCCCCTCCCTCTCCAGTGCCCTCCCCTTCCTGCCCTTTTCTACACTCTCCCATCTTCCTTTGCTCCCCCCACGCACCACCCCGCTCCCCCTCCTCCTCCTCCTCTTTCTCCTCCTCTCAGCCCACCAAACTGTCCATTTGCATCACCAGCTAGCTTCCCTTCTTTCCTTATACATTTTACTCTTCCCGCATCCTCCCTTCATCCCCAGCCCCGTTCCTTCTCTTGTATCAATGACTCACTCACTCATTCACTCACTCTCTTTCTCACTCACTCACTCACTCACTCACTCACTCACTCACTCATTCACTCATTCACTCACTCTCTTTCTCACTCACTCACTCACTCACTCACTCACTCACTCACTCACTCACTCACTCACTCACTCACTCACTCACTCACTCACTCACTCACTCACTCACGCACACACCACACACGCACACACATATACACACGCACACACATATACACACGCACACACATATACACACGCACACACATATACACACGCACACACATATACACACGCACACACTATACACACGCACACACACATCAATGCACTCTTTGAAAGTGGGATTTCGAAACTTGGGACGTTTTATTCTTTTAAAGCTGATACCAGCTGGACAAAAATTCAAACATATTTGAAGACGTGTTTAATATAATTTGGTTCGATACAGCGAGTCAATAACATATGCTGTTCGGTTGTCACGTTCGGATGACTTTCGGTTGGTTCTGAGCGAACAGCACTTGCTCTTTTCTGCACGTGTTGCACATTCTGCTGAACATGCACAGCGCTATCGACCACCCTGCGCGGGCAGTCAGACTGCACGTGATTCTGGTGCACGTGTCTGCCTGCAGACACCGGAGTAAAGGTGAAATGGCGATGCTGGGATAGTTTTCCGCCTACTCCCCATTCCCGTCTTCTCTCCTCCCCTGCTCTTCGCCCATCCTTTCTTCTCCTTCCATTTCTTCCATTCATGTGACCTCCACCCCACTCCACCCCACCCCACCACCCCACCCCACCCCACCTCAACTTCAGCCTTCGTGCCATTCGTTATTTTTGCGTGTGTGCATCTTCTTGGAGAAGCACTACCATCTCTTTGTTGTGATTCACGGTGAAATCTGACGCACGTTGTGTAGGCGTGGACTCACGTTGTGTAGGCGTGGACGCACGTTGTGTAGGCGTGGACTAGCCATGCAGTAGCAGTGCTGACAGACCCTGCCTGCAGACATTTGAACCGCCGCGTGTTCCGTAAGCTCAGCCGCTGTAAGCCGCTGTCAGCGCTGCTTCCGTGAAACCCTCTGCTGCGCGCCGCTGGGAAAAATCGCCCGCAGCGCTGCGTAGCCGTGAAAATTGATTGCCAAGACTGGCAGCAAAATGGCGGCCACTATTGAATTTTTTGTTTCGGTGAAGACAATTACATGAATTGTGAGCTGACGCCTGATGAATTATATCTTATACGTGGCGGAAAGTGTGAAGGGATATTACATTGTTATTTTTTGTTCAAATTGCTTATGAACCTGATCTTAGTTTGCATGTTTTGGGGAAGAATACTTGCAATGTTCACTGCATGTCACCGTGCGCTGTCTTCTTCTTCTTATACCCGATGATTGGAGGAACTTGTTCAAGTGTTGTGCGCTGGGATCATTTTTCAAGGATTAAAAAGCTGCAGTGCATACAAGGATATGAACGTTGACGCTGCTGTAGCTTGTAGTACTGCAGTCAAGTCGTCGTCGTCGAAAATTTCCATCAAAGTAGTTGCACGAAGTGGGGGTGGCGGCATTTTGTCCGCCATCTTGTTGTCGCTGCCACAAAGCGGAATGATGCAAAGCGTTCTATAGGCCCATAAATCCGCTGTTTCCGCTTTCTTCAAGCAGCTGCGTCTACGGAACACGCGCCTGGTCTCCTCGCTCCTCTTCCACCGCTAACCTTCCATCATGGCTTCCAGCGAGGGGATTCAGCGTGCCCCTATCACAACAGTCATGACCTTTCCCTCAGTTGCCGAGCCTTCCATCCCCCAATATCACCCACTAACCTCCACCTTCCCCCTTCATCCCCCACCCTTTCCCCATGGCCACCTCCTTCTGTCAGTTCTACTTGTCCTGCAATGTACACCCCTACCCACCCCCCTACTCCGCCCTCTTGCTCCTTCCATCTTGTGTTCACTCACCCATTCATCTACCTAACACATTCTTTCACTGAACTCGCAACGTTTTGCCTTTCATCAAACCGGAGATTCCTATAAATCCAAGCTATCCTTGTGATCATTTTTGGGGGGCATTATTTCACCTGTCGACCTCAACCCTATTCTCTCCCCTTCCCTCCCCCCCCTTCCTCTCCCGTCTTTCCCATCTGTGCCCCAGCATCTTTTGTTATCTGACCCCCATCCCTTCTCTGTCTGCTCTCTAACCCCCCCCCCCCCCCCCCCCCCGCTTCTCCCACCCGCACCCTCTCTTCTCCTTATCGTACACACACCGACTCCCTTCCTTTCTTCTCACTCCCCTAGAGCCAGCCCCCACCCCCCTTCTCCATCCTTCTCTCCCGACCTCCTCCCCTTCTCTATGCTACTTGTTCTGATATGCTTGCCTTCGCCTTTCTTCCCGAGCATGCGAGTTCGGGCGAGACAGCTAGGAGCAAGGCAGGAATTGTACTGTGTGCGCTGCTTTCTGCTGGAAAGTGCAGGTGAGATGACTTGCTTTGCATTTTGTTGCTCTGGTTTATCGTTTCCACGACATCAGGCTCGCAGCTTTGCTTTTTATCGTCCTTAGTCAAATCTGGCTTCAGTCCAACGGCATCCGTGTTGTGGAGGAAGGGGTCGGGTCTGGCTCGCTCTCATTCTTCTCCCCACAGTGCTGATGCCCCGTATCTCCTTGCTGCAGCCTTGCTCTGAGAGAGAGAGAGAGAGAGAGAGAGAGAGAGAGAGAGAGAGAGAGAGAGAGAGAGAGAGAGAGAGAGAGAAGTGATGGTGGTAATATCACGGTGGAGAACAGCAGACCGGTTTTAAAGACCCGACCTTCTTTCTACTTCTAACATTTCTCCCCTCTTTACCACATTCAAAAGCAACAGAAGTGTTGCCCTGTGCACTCTAGCATTACTTAGTGATGATGGAGGTGATGGAAGGGGTGGAATGTTGAGGGGGTCGAGGCTTGATTGTAGAAGGGCGCAGGTATGAGAGAAGTCGTAGTTGCTTTCCACAACTTTTTACATTCATGGGTACAGGAGCTGCTGGCTGGCCAAAGACCAGATGTTAATGGCCTGGACCAGCCCAAAACCATGGTGAAAGTGGTATCTGGTGGTATGCTTTCGTTCTTACAACATTACCAACAGCAATATCACTCTCAACACTGAGCGTGCAGCCTGTTCATATAGCAAACACGCGCACGTGTTAGCCAGCTGATTGATAAACTATTCTAAATGACAGGACATTAAAAACGTGGGGAAGAGGGGATTGCAAGAAACACGTGGACGCTTTAGAGAGCAGTACAGCCGGTTAGAAGATTGGCTAAAAAGAAAATGTGTTACAGATCTATACGAGGGAATTTCGAATTTCGTTTAGTGGAGTCGACCTACTTTGGTGACCGCTGGATGAACCTAGAACTGGGGATCGCGATGCCATAGCAATTAGGTCTGAGTTGTTTGAGATGGGAGAATTAAGGTTGTTGAAGTTGCTAGGTTGGGATTGTAGTGCTGCCGAAGTGGTGAGCACCTCATCAGCACCACAACTACAAATTGACTGCATGTGCTCTACACGCTCTGACACGGTACCACACTGCAAAATTAGACTGCTATATCTAACGTTGGTGGCTTCATTAAAGTGTTAGCTCAGATACGGTGGTGTGATTGCCTCTTGTGTCATTATCTGCATAACACATCGTTGTGTATACATCCACCAGCATGAATTTTCTCTAACATTCAGTTCTGCTGATGAACGACACTTCTGGTCTGTTAGGTATGTGCACAATTGTGTCTCTCATGCGCAACACTGTTGTAGGCGTGTGACGTGCTATGAGGCAGTGGGATATGCGTATATATGGCTGGTAGGTTCGTCCGTTTGTAGCGCGTATAGGGTGGAGGAGTTATCGTTACTGGTGGTCAGTACGCCAAAACCGGACAAAGACAGAAACTACCTCAAAAACTGGCGCCCAATAACACTCCTCAATACTGTATATAAAATTGCCTCTACTTGTATTGCCAACAGACTTAAAAAAGTTATTGGTTCTATTATTAGTACAGAGCAAAAGGGCTTCTTAAAAGGAAGATATATAGGTGAAAACATAAGACTACTATACGATACATTGCACTACACTTCAAAAAAACAAATTCCTGGCCTCCTTGTACTCGTGGATTTTGAAAAAGCTTTCGATACTATATTAAGAAACTTTATTTTAGACTGTCTAAAATGTTTGGACAGTCATTCATGAGTTGGATTGAAACGCTCAACAATAATTCATCTGCTCGGGTGTTGCAGAACGGCTACCTGACCAAGTCCATATCTATTTCCAGAGGCTGTAGACAAGGTGATCCAATCGCAAGTTTTCTCTTTCTCATTGGTGCTCAAGTTTTGAATACCCTCTGCCATAAAAATGAACAAATCCGGGGAATAACAATTAACGGAAAAGAGCATAAAATAGCCCAGTATGCAGATGACACAGAATTTTTCCTCGACGGTAGTGAAGGATCACTAAAAGCAACGCTAGAAACATTGAAATACTTTGAAAGCATATCAGGGCTTAAAGTAAACATTGAGAAAACAAGATTGGTGTGGTTTGGATCTCTGAGTATTTTCAAAACGCAAATTTAATATGCACAGACTACAATTTAGATTGGAATCAAGGTCCTTTTAAAGTCCTTGGAATCGCATTATCCACCAGCATATCGGATATCCCTAAATTAAACTATGAAGGACTTGTAGGAAAAGTAAAGAATATCCTCAAAGCATGGAGAGCGAGAAACCTCACACTCATTGGAAAAGTCAATATCATTAAAAAAAATTGCACTCTCTAAATCTGATAAACATTCCTCGACCCCCAGACAGTATAATAAAAGAAATCAGCAAAACATGCTTCCAGTTTCTCTGGAACGGTAAACCTAGCAAAATAAAGAGAGATATAGTGATAAAAGAATGCAGTGAGGGAGGATTGGGAATGATAGATGTAGATAGCTTTGACAAAGCTCTAAAATTGACTTGGATGAGACGCTTATTGCATGATAACTTCACTCGCAACTATATATCTTTTACGGACCATATATGTGAAATCTTACTGAAGACAGGAGGCTGCATCGACCCTGAAACCATCGCAAGATTAAATCCATTTTGGAAAGAAGTTTTCAGCCATTGGAATGAGATATTAACCAAATTTGATCAACCATCAACGGTAGAACAGGTCCTCTCTCAATCTTTGTGGAACAATCCTTTCCTGAAGGATAAGTACTTGTTCAATCTTGAGTGGTACAACGCCGGCATAAATTCAGTCAGAGATATCGTCAATGTGAAAGGTCAACCAAAATTATTTTCTGAAATAAGGTCACAATACCAGATTAATGGCAATTTTTTATTATACAACAGAATAGTGCATAACATCCCGGGGAGATGGAAAGATATCCTCACACGTAACTGTAATCAATCGATGCTAGATATTCCCAGATCTCCTCCTATTATGGAAATATTGGAAACCAAAGCAAAGAGAGGCATTACTTTTTTCTATGACAATCTAACAAAAAATAATTCTTTACCTGCAGGACATGAAAAATGGTCAAGAAACCTGTCCGACTACAACCTTCCATGGAAAAAGTATCACACACTAAATAAATGGGCCAACCCAGACACACGGACAAGATCATTTCAGTTCAAGCTTTTACACAGAATCCTGCCTACTAATGTATTTCTAAAAGCAATACGACTATCAAACGACGACAGGTGCAGCATGTGTAGAAACGAACGAGAGACATTAGAACATGTTTTTCTCCATTGTCCATTTACCAATATTCTCTGGGACAATATTGAATTGTTTATATCTCAAAAACTAGATCAGGTTGTCAAATTCACCACTTCTGAAAAATTATTTGGAGCTTTGCAGGGAAGTAAAGCAGTAAATCACATATTAACCCTAACTAGAAAACATATTTATTATTGTAAGCAGAAGGAGGAAAAACCAAATATTCAAGATTTGACCAGATATATAACACAGGTGATTCAAATAGAAAAATATAGCGCAAAAATCGACCAGACCCTTGAACATTTTAAGACCAAATGGAACAATTTTATATAATGAAATAATATACTGTACATTAAAGTACATTGTTTCCACCGCAATCACCACGGACCATTACTGTGTCATGGCTTGTCTCAACGTCGCCGTTCCGCGTCCTCAGCCTGTCGTCGTCATCGCTCGTAACATTCGTGCAATCGATAGGAATGTGTTTCAGGACGATCTTAGGCAGCGTCTTGCTGACTTTCCTACGCCTTCTGCTGCTGACCTTGACTCTACCCTTCGTGACGTACTGGACGCTCACGCGCCTGCGGCGCAGCGCAAGGTCTCCTCGCGCAATGTGAACGCCCCCTGGTTCAGTGAAGAGATTAAGGCCGCAAAGCGGCAGAGGCGACAGGCTGAGAGACAATGGTTGAAATCCGGATTAACAGTGCACAAACAGCTGTACAACAAAGCAAAGAAATGTGTGACAAAGCTTGTTCAGGCCACCAAGACAGCCTTTTACAGTGCCAAGATCGTGGAGGGGTCATCTTGCAGGGAACTGTTCAGTGTCTGTAACCAGCTTCTGGGTAAGACCAAATCTTCCTTACTCCCCACTATTTATGCTCCTTCTGAGCTCCCGTCCCGCTTTTTGGAATTCTTTGAAGGCAAAATTAAGTCCATTAGAGAAAGTCTTGATAAGCAGTCTCCCCCCACCCCTCCAGTCACTGAGCGTTCCTTCCAGGGTGATCCGCTCTCAACATTTCACAGTGTTTCTGAAGAAACTGTGAAAAAGGTGATTCTTAATGCCACCCCCACCTCATGTGAACTTGACCCCATCCCCACTCCCCTCCTCGTAGAGTGTTTAGACGCCCTTCTCCCCACCATCACGTCCGTTATCAACGACTCACTAGTGTCAGGCTCTTTTCCAGATATTTTCAAGTCAGCATTAGTCAAGCCCCTCCTCAAGAAACCTAGTCTAGACCCCAACGATCTCAAGAATTTTAGACCAGTGTCAAACCTGTCATTTCTGTCGAAGGTCGTGGAGAGAATCGTCCTCAATCAACTTCTTGAACACCTGTCCTCTCACAACTTGCTACACCCACTTCAATCTGCTTACCGATCAAACCATTCCACTGAAACCGCCCTACTGAAGATAGCTAATGATCTCCTTACCTCCCTTGACAATAGCAAAGTATGTTTTCTCACCCTACTCGACCTCTCCGCAGCATTTGACACGATAGACCACTCCATTCTCCTCACTCGCCTGCAGAACACCTACGGAATCACTAACACGGCCCTCTCTTGGTTTCACTCCTACATCTCAAATAGACAGCAAACAGTATCTGTAAATAACTTGACATCAGCCACCTCTTCAGTCAGTTTTGGTGTCCCCCAAGGCTCCGTCCTCGGACCCGTCTTGTTTGTCATGTACATGCAACCCCTGTTCGACATTGTAGGTTCGCATTCCATAAACCAACATGCATTTGCCGACGACAACCAGCTTTACAAAGAAGCTACCCTCGATCAAATCCAACCCACCGTTGAATCCATGCAAAACTGTGTTCTAGATGTTAAGAACTGGATGACCCTTAATAAGCTTCAACTGAATGACAGTAAAACAGAATGCATGCTAGTAAGATCAAGCAGGACAGCCACTGATGCCCTCCCTTCTTCTCTTAAGATTGGCGACTGTGATGTGGAGTTCGTTCCATCAGTTAGGAACCTTGGTGTTACCTTAGATTGTCATCTCAATATGTCGGAACACGTCAGGAACACATGCAAGATCGCCTACATGCACATCAGACAGATCAGTGCAATTCGTCATCTTCTCACACAAGAAGCTACTCAAACTCTCGTCTGTGCTTTCATTCTTTCACGCCTCGACTACTGCAATAGCCTTCTTTCCGGTTGCCCTAAGTATCTCGTGGATCGGCTCCAAAGAGTCCAGAACTCTGCTGCTCGCCTCATCTGTAAAGTTAGAAAGTCTCATCACATTACTCCTATCCTCCACTCTCTTCATTGGCTACCAGTTTCTGCTAGGATCCAATACAAAACCTCCTGCCTCTGCTTCAACTCTGTCTCTGCTGTCGCTCCTCTCTATCTGTCTCAACTCCTTCACATCTACACACCATCTAGACAACTTCGCTCTTCTTGCGACACTCGCATCTTCAAAATTCCATCCGTTAGGTCAAAAACATTTGGTCAGCGTACTTTTTCATACCAGGGTCCTACCACCTGGAACGGACTCCCCTTCTCAGTGCGTCATGCAAACACTGCAGCTTCCTTTCGGTCAAATCTGAAAACCCACTTGTTCTCTAAGTCCTATTGAAAATATTTCGTACTTGCTGAATGTTTCAGGCTCATGTTTGTATATAATGCCTGTGTGTGTTTCTTCACGTGTAGAATGCATGTTGTATTATAACGTGCGTATGTGCGTTTCATGTCCAGGCTCAAACTGTATGATAATGTGTGCGTGTTTTTGTGTGTGTGTGTGCGCCTAGAGCTCCACTATGTACTTTTTTGACTGTGTGGAGGAAGTGCGCCTTATAAATAAACATATTATTATTTATTGGAAATGCCACTCGACACAATTCGGCGATGGGAAATCCCCATCATTCCAACTAGAACACCATCACTAGCATTTCTTCTTCACTATCAGATGCCCTTACTTTTCTTATTTCGCATACCCTTCATATACGCCCCCTCCCCCCCCCCCCTTTCTCACTCATTCTCTCTTAACAACTTATAATACATCTCCTTCTCTTTCGTTCTTATTTTCGGCTAGAAGGAGATAACCCCTCCCCACCCCCACCCCCCCCCCCCCCCCCCCTATTAAAAATATATATATAAACTCCACCCCTTCACATACACCCTCGATCACTCAGTAGACTTTCTCCTTTGCTGTTCTTCTTATTTATGATGATTGATGATTGATGTTGATGATTAATGCTGATGATTGACGCCGATGAGCGATGCTGAATATTGACGCTACGATTGATGTTGATGATTGACGCTGATGATCGATGTTGATGAGAACTACTGTGTATGCCTCCATCCCCTACCCACCCCTCTGTTTCTTTCTTTCTGTAAAAAAAAACTTTAAAAAAATCTTCCAATGAATTCAACTGTTTCAAGCAAGCAACCGATCAAGCAAGTAACGAAACGAGCAAGCAGGCGTGCTAAACAAGGCAAAACAAAGCTTAAGAATGGATAGCAAAGCCAAGAAAAGCAGTAAATGTTAAAGTGGGAGTTTCCGGATAGAAAACACACCCACTATTCTACAAGGGCACACTTCACAGTTGGGAAGGCTACCAGGCACATGTACGGCATTGTTCGAACCCCCACCCTCAACCTCCCACCCTTTCGTCTCCTTTGCCTGCTGGCGTGCTATGCGCTCCACGCTGCATGTTCCCGACTTGAGGCAGGAACTACACTGGTCTATTTACTCTACAATTGCATCCCTGTCCAGTGAAACTGTCTCCCTGCATGCCAGTCTGCCGAGGACAGACGAGGAAGCAGTGGCTGCTGATGAGGATGATGCCACAGAGCTGAACGCCAGAGCCAGCCTACAGGGGCAAGGCTGGGTGTTGCTGAAAAGAGCAAAAACAGATCTGACAAGAATACGGCCTGGGACCAGGTCACGCAAGAGTTGCTGACTGCCTGCTTGCAACGGAGAAGGGGAAAGCAGCACTTGGGCCGATCCCCCGGGAATGAGAGCTGATTACAGAACAGAGTTCAAGACCCCACGCTCTCTTCTCGGCATCACGTCATTGTCTGCTTGGGCAAACACCACCTTGGTGCTCGTCCGGATCTAAATTGTTTATTTTGTCAAGGGTTTCAACAAAAATCTACAAGCGGCCTATTCCTTGTAAAGGTTCTTGCTTAGTGAAAGTGATCCTCTCAAGTTTGTTTCGCAAGCATAAGTTCGAATGATGCAGCAATTCCCAAGGGATGATACTTTTCGTTTGTATGTTTGCTACTAAGAGTTTCCCCAAATGTTCTTTGGACAAGAGTGTAATAGCAAACTGATCAATGCATGAACATATTTGCACGCTGCAATCCCCCACGGGTATTTAGAATGATTCAAAGGTATGTATCCCAGTAGGAGTATATGACATTAACATATAACAGACTATTTAGTAAGCTTGTGATAAAACTATCGAATATTGGAGTGATGGATGAAGTTTTACGGCTCGTCAGCCTATGTAGGCTATTTAAGCCATTAATCTCGATTAATCAAAGTTGGTTAGATTAAGAACAAGCCAAGTTATTCACCTCTTACAAAAGACGTTAGGAGAACCGGTGGGTCAAATCTTACACCCAACCTACAGGGGATAGTGTTAAATGTTGTCTATGATATTTCACAGGATCAGAAGATCTCGGTGCTAACCGAAAGGTCAAAGGTTCAGTCCCCGCCTGTGGTCCTACATGTTTCTCGTCTGTCCCACGCAGGGCTATGGCTCTGTACTTTAAACTACAGTACAGTTTTCCTAGTACGTAGCAATAGCGGGGCAAAAGTAGAATGGGGCCCCCGAAATCTGAAGATGCGGCCGTGAAAACAACCATGATCATCTGCTGGTTTTGCATAGAATCACCACGTGGGTGTTTAATTACATGTCCTGTCAACCAGGCAGAAGCTCAGCACTGATAACTACGGCGTCCATAAGACATTGGTGCCACCAAGACAAAGGTCCACGCAGCTTTCACTAGCTTTGAGTGCTTGTTCTCAGGCCTTGGCCATGGCATGGCAGTGTCAGTGTACTTCCCTGCTGAGCCTTCCAGCTCCATGATGACGTCTCGTGGCTCATTAAGATCCTTGAATGACGCATCCTCTCACATCGCAGTCGCAGGAGTCTTAAGGGAAGACTCGAGAGAGGAGAGCTGCCATTCAAGTTCTGACGGCATTGATGAGTGGAAACCACGACTGCTTCAAGCGGAAGCTACTTTCCCGGCGTATTGTCCGAATAAAGAATGTCTGCTTGAATTTCCGCTCAATTTGTGAGAACTTTTGCTCATTGCCCTGGTAGGATTGACTTGCTGTTTCCCTCTACAAAATAATGCCGTCTGTCGCTAAGATTACGAGACAAACCATCATATCATGGATCAATAATGTAATTTCACTTTTTTATGATTCATTAGCAATTGATTACGCGATT
>JAWQFJ010002525.1:156687-159187 GCA_034096865.1 Theodoxus fluviatilis | reverse complement strand
TATCAAAAAATATTTGTTCTCATGGGTTAAGGGAATGTTCTTTGTTGATATTTTGTACACTCTAACTTTCAAACGAATATAATTAACGTATGATAATTAAAAGAAGTTGGAAAATAAACTCTATGAAAAACGTCTACCAGATTCGGAGTTGCGTCCCTTGCATACGCGTATCAGTCCTGAGGCCAAGCAGCTCTATCGTTCAAAAGCTTCGGATAGTTGTTCATACCAAAAAATATTTGTTCTCATGGGTTAAGGGAATATTCTTTGTTGATATTTTGTACACTATAACTTTCAAATGAATCTAAATAACGTATGATAATTAAAAGAAGTTGGAAAAAAAACTCTATGAAAAACGTCTACCAGATTCGGAGTTGCGTCCCTTGCATACGCGTATCTAACTTAAACAAGGCGCTCGACGAGTGCATTTTGCACTGCTGCGAAGACATTACGTCTCTAGATTTAGCGAGTTTCACAGAGATTAAGTGGAATACCACCATATGGTCAAGCAAGCAGTGGAGTACTTTAGACGGCGAAGAACGTGTGATAGCTGAGAAACTTCTTGCTTTACAATCAAAGCCTGAAAGTGAAACGCGTTGCTTTCACCTGTAATGTAATGTTACAATCGTTTCACAAACAAACGAAGAATCGAACAGGCGCAGCGTCGCGTTGAGAAGGGTAAAGCTGCGGGAGCTGTTTCACCGAGGAAAAAAATGAGACCACAAGGACAGAACAGCCGAGAATCGACTACCAGAAGCGAGCATACCCTGCCTCCTGTCTGTATTGTGTGCAGAAAGACTAAATCTAAAAAATGCAAATCGACAGGGACTTGAGCTCCAGAAAAACTCGTACAAGTAAGTTGAACGTTATACTTTCGTTACATTTTAGTAAAAACTAGTTGATTGATTGCCTGATTGATCATTTGAGGTCTATTTACACCATAATCATGTGAGGAAAATAGTGTTGCTTGTTGCACGAAACCAAGTTAAAGGGGCAGTCTAGGGAAAATAAATAATGTCCAAAGAAAGTCAGTAGGTAGGAGGTATATGATCAAAACAAATGAACATGATCTTAGGCTCAAACAATCCCCAGAATACAGATTTAACGTAGAAAAATGAACAAAGTGGTAAATACGCATAAGTTTTAGTGCGATAATGAGTGCGCAAATATTGTATTTTATTTTTTTAACCAGATTTTCGGCGATAATCTTAGAATGGCGTCTTACCAAAGTGGATGCTAGTAACGATCTTTTTGGAAACAAAATTAACCATGATCTTAACATTAGTTTAACCTGAAATTTGGCAAACAAATAGAGAAATGGATAATCTATACAGAAAACTATATTTTATTAGCAGCTGCCACCGCAACTCTCTGCAATGCACACAACTGTGTGCATGTGTTGGGTGTGTGAACAAACAGTCGGCGTTGGTGGAGGAAGACATGGACCACACAAGTGACACTGACAGTAGTGGTTCTGACACTGATATGTATTTTGAAGGAGACATTGATTCCATTGATTTAGTCTGGGAATGATTTCAACAGCATTGTGTTTGTGTGGAGATTGTGCAACCAAGAGATGTGCAGAAGGAATAGGTGGTGGTCTGTGCACATTGCTACGTATGTTGACTATCATCAAGGGAGGCAACTCGAATGATTTGAGTCAAACAAGTTTTTTATTCTTAATTAATTGCTTACTAAACCTAAAATCACTAACATACTCCAATACATGAATTATTGTAATATTTGAACATGCCTACTTACTTTAGTCGGGGAAAATAACAAGTTAAAACACAATTTTATTTTTTTAATACATTTTACCTGTTTGCGTGAAAAACGAATTTCAAAAACAGAAAAATCTCATTATTTAGATTCTACCCAAAGTTAGAGTATCTCAAAATGTCATGTACTAGGTGTCTTCTTTCCAAATATGTCAAAACTTTTTGGTATAAACTTGTAGCCGACACTTCCTTTTTCTAGGGCTGATAGAGCTGCTTGGCCTCAGGACTATGACCGATACGATAGCTTTGCGTGTTTGCTTAATGCAGACGGTTGGAATGGCGTTATGGAACGTGTCATCTTCGTATCAGTTCCAAATGCGGAGCAAAGGCTTGGCGTTAAAATGCTGACATACAAACATAGGCATTCATCAAATCACGCTTTGCCTGTAAATCTCTGGCAGTGCATCATCACCCACTTCCCTTGTTCTGTCCCGTCTTGATTATGGAAATTCTCTTCTTGCCGGCATTCCTGACACTCTGCTAAACAGACTGCAAAAAGTCAAAAACACTGCTGCTAGATTAATCTTTAGATGTCCCAAGAGAACTCCCACATCCAAACTCCGTCGTGCCCTGCATTGGCTCCCCGTCGCTCAGAGGATAGTGTATAAGCTAGCCATTATGTGTTTCAACTTATTCAATCAAACTGCACCACACGCACTCAAAGAAATTCTTACTGTCTACACCCCCGCTAGAAATAACCGTTCAGCTGCAGACACCAAAACGTT
>JAWQFJ010002525.1:136687-151687 GCA_034096865.1 Theodoxus fluviatilis | reverse complement strand
GTCAAACTTTCGATGGACGAAAAGCTGTACGCCCTATGTTGTACTGCCTTGTCGGGAACAAGAAGTAGGGTGATGGGCGATGGGGGGAGCATGGCATGAATTGTCGTAGAGAGTCTCGACATGTTAGAGGCGCATTTTATGCTTTAGCATCTTCAGAGATACGTTTAACCATAAGTATTCGTGGGATGACGACTTGCATGCAAAATGAACAGTCGTCACATTTTAGATTCACATCCACAATAAATAATATATATGCATTTTAGCGCATTAATTCGATTTCGCAGTTGAAGGACTTCGAGACTATTAGATACATCACGGAGACAGTCATGGGAGTTCATTGCATTTTGGGGGGCATTCAGCGTGGCTGAGACTAGTGAATATATCCCTGTGTTCAGAATGTTTTTGGGGTAGTCGTTTAATGATTTTAAATAAATAAGTCAAACGTAAATTATAATTGCCTGTCGCTTGATATGTCAATGACAAACTTTGTGTCGCATTGAGCAATTTTGCATCCTATCGTTCAGTTTGCTAGAACTGTGCGAACAGACGAAAAGTTCGCGTCAGGCTATTTCTGTGTACAGCGCCGTTGCAACATCAGGAGTCGACAGTCGATTCTCAATTAAACCAACCGCCTTTTCTAGGAGGAAGCAAGAAGCAGGGGGTTAAGCTGGAAGGGGGGTTGCAGGGTGGAGGGGGGGGGGGGGGAGGGATGCCTGAGATCGACGGCGAGCGGAGATGGAGGCAGAGGAGGGATAGGGGGCAGAGGAGGGGGTAAGGAGCAGAGGAGGGGATGGGGATAGGGGGCAAACAGGGAGAGGGGAAAGCACAACTGTTTCAGTTTGCAAGGAAAGCTTTCGGGGAGAAGAAATACGGTCAACTAGAGGGGTGCTTGGCTCCAGGTGAAGCAACCAGACAGTCGGAAGTACACTTACAGAGATAGGGAAGTTACAGTGAAGCAGGAAGAGTGGCAATGGATGAATGAGTGAGACTCATACACCTGGAGATGATTCAAGTATACGGATAAACGCTATAGGGGTCAGACGGACGGGAAAATGGACCAGACAGGATGGTGTATTAAAGGGGTCAGAAACCTGAGAGAGAGAGAGAGAGAGAGAGAGAGAGAGAGAGAGAGAGAGAGAGAGAGAGCAGGGTAGGGACAGGGTGGAGGAGGGGAAGCGCGGACGAACTGAAGAACAGAGAGCGGAGGAAGAGCATGCAATTTGGATGAAAACAGAGTAAAATGGCATTATTGCATACAAGACGTGGAGGGGGGCAGGGCTCTTAAAATTAAAAGGCTATTGAACGAGAGAGAGAGAGAGAGAGAGAGAGAGAGAGAGAGAGAGAGAGAGAGAGAGAGAGAGAGAGAGAGAGAGAGAGAGAGAGAGCTGCTGGGGCAGGCAGGGCGGGCTAGGGTAGGTAGAGACAGAGGCAAACAGTGTGCCGGGCAAACACAGACAGACAGACGAGCGCGCCCTCTCACCTGCTTGTAGCGCCTCCGCCATCTTATCGCCTGGTTCCCAGGACAGCGTTGCATCGTCTGACCCTATCTCCCCCGCCCCTAATCCCCGGTCCCCTCGCACTACTCCCTCGCTGTCTCTCTCAGTCGCCCTCCCCTCTCACCCTTGCCTTTTGCCCTCGTCAACCATAACTCACTTCTTTCCACACACTTCATTGAGCTTCTCAGCTCTATCGTCGAGTTGTCAGTGGGGCTCCTCCTGGCTGGGCCATCGACCCTACTTTCTCAATTGTGTTTCTCACTGGTCCGTTCCTCTTTCAACCAAGGATGTTGGAACTTTTCCGGATATTTAGGTTGACTTTTCACTTGCAATATCCACGCAGACTTTGGCTGTATTCAAGCACATTTTGCACGGGTCCACTTCTTCGGCCTCGCCGGTAACGCAACATTTTCTGCAGTAGCTCATCTGTCCATCTACATGTGAATCGACTTATTTTTCCATCCATACGTCTTCCTGCCTCCTGCTAACCCGCCTCTCTTGCTATCTACCAACCCATCAATCTACCTACATACCTCCCTCACTCACTTCCTACCTACCTCCCTGCCTGCCTGCCGGCCTGCCTGCCTACCTACCTACCTACCTAACTACCTAACTACCTACGTACCTATCTACCTACCTATCTACCTACCTACCTACCTACCAACCTACCTACCTCCCTCCCTACTTACTACCTACCTACCTACCTACTTACCTATCTACCAACCTACCTTCCAATTTGCTTGAATATTTTACCTCCCATTCACCCACCTACGTTTTCTACCTACCCATTCACTTACCTGCTTACCTTAATACCTACTTACCTACCTGTCCAACTGACTGGCAGTATGCCCGCCAACCTACCCACCTATCTATGATGAATTCTTACTATATACTAGCAAGATAAACTACCTACCTACTAATCAGCTAACGTTTCCACCTGCTAACCAGCCTTTCTATCTACCTACTTGTGTATTTACCCACAAAATAAACTAACCGACCTACCCACCTCGCCACCCACCTACCCAGCAACCCAACTGCTGCCCATTCTGCGAACCCGAGTCAGTACTGTATTGTCAGCTGATAGTCGAAGTCTCTAATAAACTAGAATGCTGCTTGCCTACCTACCAACCTTACTACTCATCTATATGACCCCCTGCCTAGCTGCCTGTCTGCTGCTTGCCTGTTCGCCTGCCAGCGCGCAGGCAAATCTATCTGTTCATTAATCTGTCAACAGTCAGGCTGTCGGTCAGTCAATCAGTCCATCTGTATGTCCATCCTACCGTCCACCGATCCATCCATCCATCCATCCATCCATCCATCCATCCATCCATCCATCCATCCATCCATCCATCCATCCATCCATCCATCCATCCATCTATTCATCTATTCAACCATCCGTTCGTGCATGCATGCATGCATGATTCATCCCTCCCTCCATTTATTTATCAGTCCATCCATCGACCCATCGATACATACATCCATCCACTTATTTATCAATCATCCACTAACCCTTTCCTCCCTCCCCCCCTTATTAGTTCCCTTTTAATAAAGAGTACACATTATCTGTTTTGGGCCTTTTGAATCTACGCCAGATTCAAATGTGCAGAAACAATCCACATGGCGTGATGCCTCCATTGCATCGGTTTTCATCCTAGTGGCACGAGAGGTTGGCGTGGTATAATCTACGATATGAGAAGAGATGCTGGTGGAAACATCAGTCTCTACCCCCTCACCCCCCACCCCCACCTAATCCCCCCTTCCCCCCCAGCGTTTCATGCTCCACCAGCAGTGCTCGAAACTGCCACTCAAGAGGGAGGCCCTGCAGCCACAGCTGTCGCTGCCTCCTGGACTGGCTCTACTCTGCAGCCTGTGATCTTTTGAAGCAGAGCTGGCCACTGCACAAGATTCACCCGCCAAATAAGTTCATCTACCATCAAACTAGCGGAAGAACAACATAATTCTATACGTCTTTTCTGAAAGTGGCACTCTTACCTTTCTGGTGATCGAATAAAACTTGGTGTTCAGATGCACGTCGTACGTCTGGAGAATTGTGAACTTTCTCGACTTTTACGTCCAGACGTCGCATTGGTTGAAATGTCCATCATCGCTGTAGGTAAACAAATACCGCGCGAGTTCCACAGCCTGTCCTGATGCACACGTAAGAAATTCCCATTAGTGGTGTCTATAAATAGAAACAATAGGAAACGGAACGCAAGACCTGCACATCAGGACCACGCGCCATCCTGAAAGTTGCATAAATACATTCTCTGCACAATATTTTCTTGCACTGCCAGGAAAACTTGTAACTAATCCTTAGTGAGCGATGATTGTTTAAGTTCTTTAGCAAGTAATGCAAAGTGCTGGATAATTGCACACGTCAGTGCACACAACAGATTCACAAAAGGAATCAAGAGGTTCGATGAAGTGCATGTTGAGGGGGACGTATGGAACAATGGCTGGTAGAGGGGACTGCCGCGAGTGCATTGCATGCGATGATTTCGTCGTTGGAATGAGAAGTGTACACTGTCAACGCGCACACGACTATATCATGACTTGCTGGTCATCATGTTTACTGAGAACGTCGATGGCCCATGGTGACCAGCTTCTCGTGAGTGAACCTTGCCTTGGTTTGTTTGTGAGAATGCCTACAGAGACGATCCTCACAGCATTGAGATCCTAGGTAGAGGATGAAGAAGAAAAAAAGCCGTGCAGCAACATTGGATGCTTTTCTAACAGCAAAGAAAAGTCAAAGGGGACATTGTGACCAAACGACGTATATTTCTCCCTACGCTTTCCTGGTCACGACTCCTTCAGGTGCGTGTGCGGAGTGAGGGAGTCACTACAGAGGCATCACAAACCCGAGCTGTCGCCTCAGGCCCGCCACGTGGGTCGTGTCCGCTGGAGTCAGCTTACCAAGGACAGTCAGCGCTCTACATTCAGGGCGTGGGTCACGGATGTCGCTCACAGTGCGACATAAACCCGACATCTTGGTTCAGTCGTGCCCCACTCGTATAAAATTCTGGTAATAAGCATCCGCGAAGATCCTCTAGATTTCCTATCCCTATTTGCGTTGTCTCCCTACCCACAATGAGGTAGGAAAGTTTGTAGCCTCTGATGGCCACTGCACCAGGTCCCTAGGTGGGCTGTTTGAGCACCCATCAATGGTACAAAGTCGTAATTTGAAAGAGCCCCTTTCCTTACCTTACTTTACCTTACTTTACCATGTCATGCCATATCATACCATACCGTACCGTACCGTACCGTGCCTTACCAAGGACAAGAGTCTGATTGAGGGTGTGGAGATGTGGAGATATATGGGTAGGAATGGGGCAGTGGGAATGGGGCAGTAGGAATGGGGCAGTAGAAATGGGGCAGTAGGAATGGGGCAGTAGGAATGGGGCAGTGGGAATGGGGCAGTAGGAATGGGGCAGTAGAAATGGGGCAGTAGGAATGGGGCAGTGGGAATGGGGCAGTAGGAATGGGGCAGTGGGAATGGGGCAGTGGGAATGGGGCAGTAGTAATAATAGTAGTAGTAGTAGTAGTAGAAGCAATAGATTTTGTTGTTGTAGTAATGGCAGTAGTAGTAGAAGTACTAGTAGTAGTAGTGGTAGCAGCAGTAGTAGGATCAGTAGTAGCAGTAGTAGGAGCAGTAGCAGCAGCGTAGTAGTAGAAGTAACAACAGTAGTAGTAGTGGTAGTTGCATGTTGTCATTGTCATTATTGTTGCTGCTGCGCTGCTGCAGCCGATGAAGATGATGACGATAAATATGGTTTTCTATATGACCTATCAGAAATATTACTCGTGTAATTGTTGAATACAATTATGTCTTCATTTCTAGATAACATGCTGGTTTGTTTGGTTTTGTATAAGCATTTGTTGCGAAGGAATGTGAAATGCCTGCGGATGTGAATGTAATGTAAAGTGCCTGTGAAAGGTTCGGAGGGGGGGGGGGGGGGGGGGGGGGCTTTCCTCCATTGTCTGTAAGAGGGGGTCAGAATGAGTCAGCGCCTCCTTTGTCTGTGAGAGGGGGTGGAGGCGATTTCTGCCTGGTCAGCGCGCAGAGGGTCAGGGGGTCAGAGTGAGTCAGGGGAATGCTGGGTGGGGGGCGGGGGACTGGGAACTCCCCATCCCCCTACGCAGTAAGCATCTGACCAGAGATACTATAGTGTCTCTGATCTGACCAACGATTGGTCCTCTACGGCCAGGGAGGGTGAGCGTCCCCTCGAGTATGCTGACGTGGCAGGGCAGAGGTCGCTGAGAATACTCTCGAACCCAAGCACGGCACTATATAAACGTATGTACATGATAAGACGGGAGACTGAGGCTGGTGACTGGAAGCAAGTTCATGGAAGGCTGTAGGAGCCATAGTGAGCCGCAGCCTGTCCAGCACGGGTTACTGGAAGCTGAGAGCGCTTGGGAGGCTGTCGGAGCCGTATTGAGGCTCAGCCTGAGAAGCACGAGTGACTGCTGTGGGTGCACGAGTGATTGCTGGAAGCGCTGACCAGTCCGGGAATAAAATATCCTGTGAGAAAACACGCCTCTCCTGCTTCTACTTTCCTGGCGCAAGCTGGGACGGACCGCAAGTAGCAGACCACGTGCACGCAACACATTAAAAAAATGTAACTGTCTGCTCTAAAATTCTGCTGAGCGGAACGATATTCCTCTTGAAGACAACGTGCATGCATTTAAATAACGTTTGTGTCCTCCTACACCATCATGAAGCTCTGCACTGATCTGAGTTAAACTGAATAAATTGGCGTAACAAATTGAACTTGTTTTCATTAAGTAAACTAAAGTAGATAGCAAAAAAATATCACTGAATTGATTAGAATAGAATCAAATGAAACAGAGTTAGAGGAATAAATAGACATTTCTGGCTGAATGAAATTCGACGGATTTTAGTAGAATTAATCAAACCAAATTGAACAAATTCATTTTAATTTAAACCAATTGAACTAGTTCAGTTCGAGTCAATCCGAATAAACAGATTCGGACTGAATAACTTGAACCAAACAAAACTAATCCAAACCGTGGTATGATCGCTGTTTCGGGGACAACATCATGCACCGATAACAGCATTACAGCAGCATGTGCAGGACGAAGCAGACCTACTGGCGTGACAGAGAGGAAGTGTGGCCAGGTGAAGCATTATGTGAACCCGAGTCAGTAGTGACTCTGGCACAATTCGCAATGAATGAGTAATAAACTTGACCCTTCGCATTACAGCATTGCGCCAAAAATAGTTCGTTCTGATACTATTTTCTCCACTTTTTACAGAAATCATTCAGATGTCAAAACTTGTTTCCATTTCAACACAAACATTTTATTTTATCGAATAAACGCTTGTTTATTGCCTCAACAAGAGTAAGTTAAGAGTTTCGTGCGAAATAGTCTTAGAACTACTTTAATGGCGTATGTCAGGGAGCAGATCGGCTATCCCACAAGCCTCTCGTGTGACCTCCATTTGCATATTTCGGACGAAAACCTTCCATAACGTGATGTCAACTGTGCTAGAGACTGTTTCGCGCGTAGGCGAAGTCTCTAGTGGATTAGATACGAAGTGGAGAGCATGATGAACTGCCGGTGTCTCTGGAAGATTGATGGTCACACTCTGCGGCTCATCGATGCAGCTACTGTCAACAGGAACTTTTTTTCCGGCTTGATTGCTCTGGGCAGTGCGAAACATGCATTACGGAACGAGTGGGCCGAAAGCTGAATCGAAGTCCGACAAATTTGCACAGCTTTCTGAGGCGCGTTCGCTGCTACCGTTTCGTCCTCACTGTTTCCAGTGCTCTTATAAGCGTTTCTTGCAAAAAGTGCGCTCACCCTTTTTGGCCCGTTTCAAAATCAGGTCAAGAGAAGCGTCCAACCATGACTGAAATAGGAAAAACGCAATTAAAGCGGCATTAATGGATGGCACGTTGACATGGTTCACTGTTAAAACGTGCTGGCATACATGCATACACATTTGCATGCATGTATGCACACATACATACTCAATATCAACGTTCCTCTTCCTCTTCTTCCTCTTCCTCTTCTTCCTCTTCATCTTCTTCCTCTTCATCTTCTTCCTCTTTCTCTTTTTCCTCTTCCTCTTCTTCCTCTTCCTCTTCTTCCTCTTTCCCTTTCTCTCCTCTCCCCTCCTCCTCTTCTCCTCCTTCCTCTCTCTCCTCCTTCATCTTCTTCCTCTTCTTCCTCTCCTCTTCTTCCCTCTTCCTCTTCCTCTTCTTCCTCCTCCTCCCTCCCTTCCTCTCCTCTCTCCCCCTCCTTCCTCTTCCTCTTCCTCCCTCCTCTTTCTCCCTTCTTCCTTCTCCCTTCCTCTTCCTCCTCATCCCTCTTTCTCCTCTTCCTCCTCTTCTCCTTCTTCTCTTCCTCTTCCTTCCTCTCTTCTTCTTCTCTTCTCCTCCTCTTCTTCCTCTTTCCTCTTCCTCTTTCCTCTTCCTCTTTCCTCTTCCTCTTTCTTCTTCTCCTCTTCTCCCTCCTTCCTCTTCTTCCTCTTCCCTCCTTCTTTCTCTTCTCCTCTTCCTCTTCTTCCTCTTCCCTTCCTCTTCTTTCTCTCCTCCTCTCCTTCCTCTTCCCTCTTCCTCCTCTCCTCTCCTCCTCTTCCTNNNAGTTAAGACGAATGCTAACCTCTAATTTGACTAATAATTATGGTTTTATTTCATTTCTTCTTGACCTAGGAGCAAAAATATCAGTAATACTTGGATGTTGAAGCTGCAATAAAGGTTTTGTGTTGAATAGTTTATCTTTTGTGGCTCTTTTTCTGAATGAGTGGTGGTGTCAAGTTAAGATGAGACTCCAAACTGTCTTCTTCAAATACAACTAAACTAAACATTGCATTCAGTTTTTCTTTTCTGTACAGTTTAGACATCACCTAATGCATCATATTTATGTGAAATGAAGAGTGTATCATTACTGTATCAGATAATTTATTTTGAAATATTTGTGTCACAGCAATACTCACCACCTCTGTACTCTTGACCATATTGCTGACAAGATATTAATATTTTGTACACAAACAACAATTTCAAAAAGAGAGAGAGAGAAAAGAGAAGCAGGCAAGTATCTTGATCATCAGCTAGAAGTGAGATGTGCCGCCACCCATATCCGTTCTGTCAGTTTCAGCACAAGAGTTACGTATGACCGGAGCCGCTCGATGCCCCCCTCATCAGCTAGAACTCCTGGCTGCTACGACTTCGGAACCTGCTTCAGTAGGTCATGCTGGGGCTACCGAGGGACACAATGGTAGGTGCTCGTACAGTACCTACCCGGTGCTTATGCAAAGCTCATACAAAAGCCTGAAAGCTGTGACACTCATCCCTTCCAACATTTACCGTTTTCCCCAAATCTTCCCCTAACTCTTGCGCATCTTCTGCTGTCTTTTACCTTTCTTCGTCTTCACTCTCCCAAATATTTCGATGATATATTTTGAAGAAAACTACACGATAAAAACCCTGACGTTCGCAAGAGAAAAGTAAGTAGGCGACTTTTTAACAAGTTCATCTAGACCATTTCAAAAACATCACGTGTGTGGTGGGCAAGTATGAGGCGGGACGCACCGTCATGATCACGTGGAAGGTGTCAGGGATGAAGAGAGACGGCGTGGCGATGACGTCAGGCTCTGTGAAGACGATCTCTCGGCACTTGATGATCTGCGGTTGCTGCATCCCAGCCAACTGGGTCGAAATGACCTTGTCTGTGAGATGGACCGTGACGGCACATAGCTCATCAAAGTTGGGTGGAGTAGCAAAGAGCAAAGCCGGCTCCTGGTGAAATGGCTTGTTCATTTTCCTCTTTGATTGCACTGTAAAGACACTTATCGAAATTTATAATTTTGACAATGCACTCAAAGGCCTTTTAATTGTCGATGGGGGTGGGGTGGGGGTGGGGAGTGATGGTGTAGGGGAGATAGAGCCAACACACACGAGGTCATTAATTGCACACTGAAATAGTTTTATCAGTGCAAAATGAAACTATGGACGTGGTCGTCTGACACTAGTGACAGTCAGGTTATGCACTTCGACCCGAAAAATATCCTCAGTGAAGTGAAATACCACGACTACAACCATTGTCTTTTTTGAAAGCGACAATAATAACGATTTTGATTTTCTCCCCCTCCCTCATTTGTTTGCTTGATCACGATTAGCGAGGCTAATATTTTGACCGAAGTAATCTTTTTTACTCATTTAGCATTCGCTGCATTGTAAACCTGTAATGAAAACAAAGATATCGCCTGAAAAAAGTATTTCCAGTTTTGACAGAATGCTTCGTAATATGAATACTTTCGTTGAAACAAATAATTGTCTGCACAAAATGTATCTAAAATGTTGCCTTCAAATTTGTAATGTAGCATATCCATCTGAAATCCGATTAGTCTGCACCTTCTAAACCGCAAAATCTGCGAAGATTTCATGACACTAACGTTCGAAAAAACAACGTTACGTGTTTTCGAGCGTATTTGAACCATTACTTACATTAATGTAGTTCCGGTATAAGTCGGTTTCCTTCAAACTGTTCGCTCTGTACAGTATGATTTCAACAAAACTTTGCACGCATCTTCGAAGTGTCCACCCGATCGTCTGCTACGTCGCCAGCAAGGGAGATAACTCCAGCGACCGAAACTCGCAACCGCTCGTCCGCAGTAACGTTTTCGTGTAAATTTGATTGTGTAGTGAGGTGGCGCCGTCAAAATCTGATTGCAGAGGAGAAACCGCTCGCTCCCAGCTTTAAAAAATACAGGAGATCAATTTCAGTGGTTTTTATATAATCTTTTTTCAGCGAATAAAATTAAGCTCGCCTCACCCAAAAGACTTCAGGCGATGATGCGGCCGACCAGTTAAATGATCCTGAATAACAATGCAGCCACAACTACAGTTAAAATGTTTGCGTATGTTGATGAATTTGCACCTCCGCCATAGAGGTTATGCTATTCGGTTGTTTGGTTGGTTGGTTGGTTGGTTGGTTGGTTGGTTGGTTGGTTGGTTGGTTGGTTGGTTGGTCGGTCGGTCGGTTGGTCGACTGGTTGGTTGGTGGGTTAGAGGGGCTGAAATGGTCGTTATGGGCAACATTTCCGGACACTGTACCCGGGGTACTCTGTCCGATAATTTATGAGCTTTTTAAAGCCACACCCCCTTCATTTGATTTTCGTTTTTGGGCACCAAAGTCATCTTCATCCATGCACAAACCATCCCAGAAAAAATGAAACATTAATTTTACCGAAGTATTTCAAAATCATTTTTTAATAAATCGGACAGAGTACCCCGGGTACAGTGTCCGGAAATGTTGCCCATAGCGACCATTTCAGCGTTAGTGGGTTGGTCGGTTGGTCAGTTATGGTTGGCTGGTTATGGTTGGTTGGTTGGTTGGTTGGTTGGTTGGTTGGGTGGGTTGGATGGGTGGGGTGGGTGGGTTAGGTGGCTTGGCTGGCTTGGCTGGCTTGGCTGGCTTGGCTGGCTTGGCTGGCTTGGCTGGCTTGGCTGGCTTGGCTGGCTTGGCTGGTTGGTTGGTTGGTTGATTGATTGATTGGTTTGTTGGTTGGTTGATTGATTGATTGGTTGGTTGGTTGATTATTTTTTGAGCAAAATAACATTAAATAAGTCACAACGGACTCTGATTTAAATTACTGCAACCTCAGAGTTTCAAGCGAGGAACACGCCATTAAAATTTGGAGTTTATCTGTCGTCTCGTTTTGGCATTACAACTACGAGAAAATTTTATCACAGCACCGTAGCAGCAAGCCGGCGTTTGCGCTCCACACTTGGAGACCGCTAGCAGACGCTAAAATGACTTTTTGCGGTCAACTTAGGGTCTTGTGCTGGTCTCAAGTGATAATTTGCTGTGTTAACACATATTTTGCTTCTTTTTATATGAGAGTATTAGCTAAAGGTAAAAAAGGTAAAGGTGTGGTTTTTTATAGCGACTTACACCCTTTGTCAGGGTCTCAAACCGCTTACACTTTACCCCCTGATCACTGGGCATCTTCATCAATCCTCACTGGTACCTCACAACAAACATAGTGACAGACATTTAAGACGCACACAGTCAGGTACCAGCACCAACTCCGCTCCCTGGGGAGTATTCCAACCCGATGCTGGCGCTTGGCCGCATACAAGGGTTAATCGCACAACGTTAGCTAGCTAAGATTTTAAAAAAAGATGCTAACGTATGCCTTCTGGTTGCCATGGTTACCGAAAATCCAAGATGGCCGCCAGTGAAAAACCACCAGACTTGAAGTATGACTATATCAACATTTATTCAGCATTGAACAACAACATTTGCGTCATTTTGTTTGGCTTGCAACAGGATATGCATTCAACTTAATTTTTGAGTTGCATGATAAACTTACGTTTTACTGATGACATTGATGGATTAGCAGGAAGTGAAGAGGAGCTGACTAGTCTTGTCGAGCACCTGGACAGGACCTCACAGGCACATGGCATGGAGATCAGCGCCGAGAAGACCAAGGTGATGACGAACAACCCTCGGGGCTTCAAAATGGAAATCAAAGTGAAGGGTCAAAAACTGGAAGCTGTGAACAACTTCAAATACCTGGGATCTATTGTGACTGATGAAGGGTCCAAACCAGAGATACTGTCCAGGATAGCACAAACAACAGCAGCATTGGCAAAGTTGAAGCCAATATGGCGTGACAGAAATATCACTCTCACGTCGAAGATCAGGGTCATGCGCACCCTGGCCATCTCCATATTCTTGTATACATGCCAGTCCTGGACACTCACATCTGAACTACAGAGACGGATACAAGCCCTGGAAATGAGATACTACCGCAAGATTCTGAACATCTCATATAAAGACTATGTCACGAATGAGGAAGTCAGCAACAGGATCAGGAGAGCATTTGGATAGTACGAAGACCTGCTCTCAATCGTGAAAAGCAGAAAGCTGAAGTGTTACGTACGGTCACGTGTCAAGAGGCAGTGGGCTGGCCAAGACCATCCTGCAAGGTACCGTACCAGGTGAGAGAAGGAGAGGCAGGCAGAGAAAGAGGTGGGAAGACAACATCAAAGAGTGGACAGGCTTGACCTTTGCTGACTCACAGCGAGCCACAGAGGATAGAGATCGATGGAGGAAGATTGTCCGAAAGTCATCAGTGGTGCCTCAACAACCCATCTCATGGTTAAGAGACTGAACTGAACTGAACTGAACTGAACTGATAAAAAAGAAATTAAATATTGTTGTGCTTTTATTGCTGTTTTCCCGCCGACCTTGGAACTAAAGAAGCATCAACATCTCATCTAAGCATCATCTGGTCACTTTGAAAATGACTGGTTGCATTATACAAAATAAATAAAGTAAGTGTGGACTTTTTCAACTTGTTCTCTGTACATTTACACTGTTCATGCGTATTACGAAATGACTAGATTACGTCGTTTTCATAATGATTTTCAACCTGATTGTGTGATAATGACAACCCCAAATGAAAAATTAAATCGGATTATCTTCCCATGAGTTGGGAGATAGGAATAGACTCACCGCGTCTCTCTTAGCAGTTCGTATAAAGCAACTAACTACGGAAGTTGAGGCTTAACTTGCTCTTACTCTCACCGTGATTTCCGTGATCAATTGTCTTACACAGCCTCCTCCTCTTCCTCCTCCTCCTCCTCCTAATCATCATCATCATCATCATCATCATCATCATCATCATCATCATCATCATCAACATCATCATCATCATCATCATAATCATCATCATCAAAGTAACGGACTCATAGTTAGATATCGGAATTTAAATAAACCCAGATTTCTCCGTCCCAGGGATAGAACCACGGCACTGCGCCTCGCACATCGTCCAAACTCAAAGCATGCTCGCCCAGCTCCGCCTGTCTAAAGACATGGTTTCAACAAGCGAGTAGAGGCTGAGGGGCTGACCGTGTACTCATGCAAGAGGGGAGAGCACTGGGGGGTGGGCTGGCAGGAACTGGTGAATATTCTAAACAAGTTTGAAGGGTTGGGAAGTTCCTGTAAATACTTTTGTCTTTTTGCTTTGGCCCGTCGTAGACCTTGAACCAAAGCTAACGACACAAGGTTGCAGCCAGTATAACATCCCTGATTGTCACGATATTTAAATAAACCCAGATTTCTCCGTCCCAGGGATAGAACCACGGCACTGCGCCTCGCACAACGAGATATCGGGCGGTGCCAGCACCTATTGGGTTATCGCTACCATAGCGCCATGTTGGTGGTTCCTGCATATGAAAAATCCTCCCTTATCGCACCGATAAATAGCATCAAGCCGATTGTTCCACAGTCGGAATCTCATGCATACCAGCCCGTGTCACTGAATAAAGGATCCAAATTGATAGATTATCCATCTGAATACCTTATCGGAGTAAAGGAGTGTAGGATACAGGTTGAAAAATGGATATTCTTTGTTTTAGAATTCTCTTGTGAAACTCTTGATACTTACAGGTGTATGACCTCCAAATAGTGCAAAAAACCTGCAGCCAAACCATTTTTTTCAGAGTTTGTGTTGGTTGTTGGAGCAACCGTGGCGATCTCTCTGGCGCTGGTCTACTATCTCAGCACAAGCCTGCTCTTTTCCGCACTGAAAGACGTGAGAGCCGTGAGAGACGAGGGACGTGACTCCAGCCATCTTACTAATCGCCTGTCGTCCAAACGTAGACACACGATGGTCATCTTGTTCAAGCGTCGTATAGGCGACTGCATGTTTGCCTACGCTGCCTTGCTGGGCATCGCTGAAGCCAACAACCTCCGACCTGTCATCCCTGAGGGACTAAAGCTCCTGAATTACTTTCAGCTAACAGCAGACAAGGTGAGAGGATGAACTTGGCGGCCATGACGTGCGCAGGTTTGTAGGGTCTCACGAGATAATCCTCCTTGCTTCCACACTTACTTATAAGTATTTCAATTATGAAAAGCACTGTGCTTGATGGACCCTTACACCATTATGACACTTATGGTATATCAGTAAGTAATGATTGTATGCCTTTACGACAGACGTACAGCAGACTTTGTTTGGCCATCTTGCCTTCTTAGTGCCTATATTGAATTGTAAATATGTAATTCCCTCTTGTTTAAGGTATATGAACGTTTAAAATCAAGTACCAGTTGAGCCTCCCTGACAAAGGTTTCTTTAAAAAAATCTATTTTAATGAGCGTTTGATTCTGGGCCCTATCATCATTACTTACTTTCATTTTCGAGAAGCTCTCACCTAGTTGCGTCACGAAATTCGTAGTGCAGAAGAAAATAACAAAATATGAAAAGAGTCAAAATGAACAATGCAGTAAAGACTTCTGAGGCGCACTGTTGACCACCTGGCTGGTTTATGTCATGGTTTAATCTTATTCTCCTACGTATGCGTGTGTTCATTTGAGAAAATGTTTCAATTGTGAAAGCGTGTATGTTTACTTGTTATGATGGGTGAGCAATTTTTAGCTTCTTTTTCTTTTGGTGTTCATTGACTCATAATGAGCGTTACACTAAGTCTATTTTAGAAATATGATAATGTTTCAATTAAAAGGC
>JAWQFJ010002525.1:111687-131687 GCA_034096865.1 Theodoxus fluviatilis | reverse complement strand
GGCACGCCTATGTTGTGTTGATCTGTCAGAACATCATGAATAGCAACTACAGCCAGTACCCCGTAATATTCCCTCACACTCGCCCTGTGGGTTGGGGGTGAGAATAGACCCCCTGTGGGTTGGGGGTGAGAATAGACCCCCTGTGGGTTGGGGGTGAGAATAGACCCCCTGTGGGTTGGGGGTGAGAATAGACCCCCTGTGGGTTGGGGGTGAGAATAGACCCCCTGTGGGTTGGGGGTGAGAATAGACCCCCTGTGGGTTGGGGGTGAGAATAGACCCACCGCGTCTCCCTATGCGATTCGTAAGAGGCGAATGGCTGGGGAAAGCAGACCAGGCTTTCTCCTGCTCAAGTGTCTCAAGCGATTTTTTAAAATTATGAATGGCCTTACATCACCTATACAGGCTGATAATTTGAACACTCCATCCATCCATCCGTTCATTCATTCATTCATTCATTCATTCAATCATTCATTCATTCATTCATTCATTCACTCATTCATTCATTCATTCAGACATATTAGAGAGCATGAGAAAGCTATCGCTGTGGTGAGCGTTTTAGACAACGACGTAGACCTTTGTACTTTCAGAGTATGTTTGTTAAGGCTGCCGTTACGAACCCTGTGGGCTCGGGGTGAGAATAGACCCCCTGTGGGCTCGGGGTAAGATTTGACCCACCGCGTCTCCATACGCAATTTGTAACAGGCGAATAACTAGGGACACCTTGGCTTGATTTGCCTTTACTGTATACTGTTCTAGTGATTTTCGTGCTTAATGGCCTTTTATAGCCTACAAAGGCTGATAGGCCGTAAACAACCATCCATCCATCCATCCCATCCCATCCCACCCCATCCCATCCCATCTCATCTCATCTCATCTCATCTCATCTCATCTCATCTCATCTCATCTCATCTCATCTCATCTCATCTCATCTCATCTCATCTCATCTCATCTCATCTCATCCCATCCCATCCCATCCCATCTCATCCCACCCCATCCCATCCCATCCCATCCCACCCCACCCTATCCCACCCCAACCCATCTCATCCCCTCCCACCCCATCCCATCCCATCCCATCCCATCCCATCCCATCCCATCCCACCCCACCCTACCCCACCCCATCCCATCTCATCCCATCCCACCCCATCCCATCCCATCCCATCCCATCTCATCCCATCCCACCCCACCCTATCCCATCCCATCCCATCCCATCCGTCCCTCCGTTACGAATGACCCGAGTATGACTACATAACTTGGCAAGGCAAAGCTTATTTCACTGTATCTGCCCAGTTAAACAGAATTTATTGAATACTACTTCCAGTCACGACGAACTCTTAAAATTCGCTGTTAGATATTGGATGTATACACTATTACGCTTGCAACTTTATTTCTCCCTTTTTTCTTTCTATAACTTCCTGCGCAAGTTTACTGTGTCCATATATGAAAAAAAACTAAACCGTTGTGGATTATATATATATATTTTTAATGTACTTACTTGACATTGTGTAAAAATACGTAATTGCCAAAGTGTGATGAAAAGAATCTACTGGCAATAACAACGCGTTTTCCTCATAATTTAGAGCATAGCCCAATTTGACTTATCGATGGTAAGAGTGCGCAAGAGTGATATTTTCCGCTGCAAGGTACATGAAATATATTCATTCCTGTTTAAGAATCTGCTTGTATCCATCTTGCGACTTTATTCTCGTTTTAATTACGTGCGATCATAATCATGTTGATAAATGTAATGGGGAAATAGGTTTTCGGAAGTATCTCACCTGAGAGAGGCTTGGTTTTTGCTGATATGTTGGGGGTGAGGTTGGTGGTCCAACGACTGTATAGAGATTGAAGTAGAGGGTGGATGGGAGTTGAGTTCAGCCCCGGGGTGGTGAGCGGTGTTTGCTCTGAGATGTGAGTTGTGGTGAGTAGAAATGATCGTGAGTTGGTTGTGAGAAGATAGCTATACAGTAGAGTGCAAGAAGACAGAGATAGAGATCGGTCCCCACACAGCAGACAAAGAGAAGAGATCGGTCCCCACACAGCAGAGGAGAGAGAAGAGAGAGAGAGAGAGAGAGAGAGAGAGAGAGAGAGAGAGAGAGAGAGAGAGAGAGAAGCAGACGAACAGAAGAGAGAAGCAGATGAAGAAAAGAGATCGGTCCGCCTACTGAGTAAGAGGAGATAAGAGAGATCGGCACCGCACACACAGCAGAGATGGGCAGAAAGAGGCAGACGAGCATAAGGACCGAGAGATGGAGGGAGACTGAGAGAGAGAGAGAGAGAGAGAGAGAGAGAGAGAGAGAGAGAGAGAGAGTGGAGAAGGTTGGTCACCTAGAATTTTTCTTGTGTCGAGGGGCTGGCCTACGTGTTTTATGGTTTTATGTAAGAAGGCTGACCGAAGTTTTACTTGTGCTTTTTATTTACCCGTTGGGTTTTGAGTATGTGAAGAGTGGATGTAATTTTATAAGATTGGGTTATTTAGGATATCGTGTTTGAGCCATATACAAATGTAACGGTTTTTTTCTTTTCTACCTCTGTTACGAACATCTTCATGTTGAATATGAAGACTTGTAAGTAACCCGGGACCTGTTTTATTTCGTTTTTGTGGATCCCCGTAACAATAAAGCAAGTAAAAAACGGAGCAAAATGAATGTAATAATCAAAACGTGTAGCTCTTCACTGTTCGAGCGTATTCTGAAAGACCGTCATACACGAAGCGATTCCACACGTTCCACCCTGACGCTGTCCACACGACAAAAATATCGTCCAATCGCAGAGCACTGTTGACGCTCTTGCTTCACTATGGCGAACTGCGATTGGCTGCCACAGCGACGCGCTCAGAGCATCAGTGTGGAACGTGTGGAATCACCTCTTGTATCACGGGCGGAACGCGTTGGTGACGAAAGAAACTATGGACGCTTTAGTTGTGAGCGTGCCACTCGTATGACAATGGACACTTCAACAAACAGTCAGTGGTTATCATGTCATGTTTTCTATCGTGAAGGACTTACACATAATTATGGCTGCTCTAAGATACCAACGGATGTTGCCATACATCAATGTTCAGAAAACAACACAACACAACACAACGCAACACAACACAACACAACACAACACAACACAACACAACGCAACACAACACAACACAACACAACACAACACAAAACAACACAACGCAACACAACACAACACAACACAACACAACACAACACAACACAACACAACACAAAACAACACAAAACAACACAAAACAACACAACACAACACTACACAACACAACACAACACAACGCAACGAAACACAACACACCACAACACAACGCAACACAACACAACACAACACAACACAACACAACACAACACAACACATCACAAAACAACACAACACAACACAACACAACACAGCACAACACAGCACAACACAGCACAACACAACACAAAACAACACAAAACAACACAAAACAACACAACACAATGCAACGAAACGCAACGCAACGCAACGCAACGCAACGCAACGCAACACAACACAACACAACACAACACAACACAACACAACACAACACAACACAACACAACACAACACAACACAACACAACACAACACAACACAACACAACACAACACAACACAACACAACACAACACAACACAACGCAACGCAACGCAACGCAACGCAACGCAACACAACGCAACGCAACACAACACAACACAACACAAAACAACACAACACAACACAACACAACACAACACAACACAACACAACACAAAACAACACAACACAACACAACACAACACAACACAACACAACACAACACAACACAACACAACACAACACAACACAAAACAACACAACACAACACAACACAACGCAACGCAACGCAACGCAACGCAACACAACACAGCACAGCACAGCACAGCACAGCACAACAGAACACAACACAACACAACAACACAACACAACACAACACAACACAACACAACACAACACAACACAACAACACAACACAACACAACAACACAACACAACACAACACAACACAACACAACACAACACAACAACACAACACAACACAACACAACACAACACAACACAACACAACACAACACAACACAACATAACAACACAACACAACACAACACAACACAACACAACACAACACAACAACACAACACAACACAACAACACAACACAACACAACACAACACAACACAACACAACACAACACAACACAACACAACAACACAACAAACACAACACAACACAACACAACACAACACAACACAACACAACACAACAACACAACACAACACAACACAACACAACACAACACAACACAACACAACACAACACAACACAACACAACACACAACACAACACAACACAACACAACACAACACAACACAACACAACACAACACAGCACAGCACAGCACAGCACAACACAGCACAACACAACACAACACAACACAACACAACACAACACAACACAACACAACAACACAACACAACACAACACAACACAACACAACACAACACATCACAACACAACACAACACAACACAACACAACACAGCACAACACAGCACATCACAACACAACACAACACAACACAACACAACAACACAACACAACACAACAAAACACATCACAACACAACACAACACAACACAACAACACAACACAACACAACACAACACAACAACACAACACAACACAACACAACACAACACAACACAACACAACACAACACAACAACGCAACACAACACAACACAACACAACACATCACAACACAACACAACACAACACAACACAACACAACACAGCACAACACAGCACATCACAACACAACACAACACAACACAACACAACAACACAACACAACACAACACAACACAACACAACACAGCACAGCACAGCACAGCACATCACAACACAACACAACACAACACAACACAACACAACAACACAACACAACACAACACAACACAACACAACACAACACAACACATCACAACACAACACAACACAACACAACACAACACAACACAACACAACACAGCACATCACAACACAACACAACACAACACAACACAACAACACAACACAACACAACACAACACATCACAACACAACACAACACAACAACGCAACACAACACAACACAACACAACACAACAACACAACACAACACAACACAACACAACACAACACAACACAACAACACAACACAACACAACACAACACAACACATCACAACACAACACAACACAACACAACACAACACAACACAACACAACACAGCACAACACAGCACATCACAACACAACACAACACAACACAACACAACAACACAACACAACACAACACAACAACACAAATTGTTGTGGTTACAGTAACTCGACCGACCCTTTTATTTTCTGTCGACCCTAAAAGTTTTCCAACCATGAAAAAAACACCACACGAACAGACAGAAATTGGCGGTAAACGACGAACTGCGTGCTGTCCCATCTTCCCTGCCCTATGAACACTCAGGGACTCCACTGTTTATGTTTAGAAAAACGTTTATCAGTGAAAGAAAATTTGTATATGTTCATTCTGGCCTCTTTGAAAAATGAAAAAAAAAACACAACTCAGGCCAACCTACCGACCCTATTTTTGTGTGTGTGGACATGCGTCCTTAACCACAACTTTTTGTGTGCTTTACCTTCGTTTTGTAATAAAGTTTTGACTCGTTTTTCTCTCTACCTCCCCACTCACCCACCCCCAACCTGACTTATTCTCTTCCCGTACTCCCTCCCCCCACTCCTATACGCCTCCCCCTCTCATCATCCCACTTCCACTCTGACCTGCTTGCCTCCCGGAGGTAGGGGTGAGTAGCGGCAGATGACGTTGTACCCTCCCCACCCAGTATTGGTGTGACGGCGCAACTTTGACCACCTCGATCCTCCTTTCCTCACACACCCAAATCATCGTCAGTGCGTAAAACATTTCAAGTGTGTCTGTCCAGATTATTTGCTTACAGGTGACGGCTGCCTTTGATATATCGCGGCCGTTCAACCAAAGTCTTTACACGTATTGACGCGTTAAGAAACAAACATATGAGCAAGCAGGCGGCAGGAAGGCACACAGACAGACACGTGGGCGGGCAGACAGAAAGACGGACGGAGAGACCAACAGACGGGCGGAGAGAGAGACAAACAGACACACCATTGAAGAATGGAACAGATGGCCGAAGGAGAGTTTGGATAGGGGGGTGGCTGCCTGGACCGTGGTGGTTAACCGTTCTCCTCTCGGCAGCTATCCGCTTGCTGCAGTCCATCGTGACGTGGCCGGCTTTCTTGCAGTGGTGGCAGATGACGTTGTGGTTTACTCTGGTATGGTCCACTTCCTCGTTGTTGTTTGTTCATCTTCCGAAGTTCGGCGGAGACCTCTGGCAGCTGTCTCCTAAGGATCTCGCCCTTCCTGGGAGCTGCCCTCACTGCCTCCTGCGAACCAACAGCGTCCTCCTCTCGCATCCACCGCGTGGCTGTCGCCCTTACTGTGAGTGCGTCACACCCCTGGTTATTACAGACGAATTTCTTCAAATCCTTTAGTAACGAGGGGTTGTAACCCATTGATAAACTTGTCCCTGAGAATGTCCGCGCTGAGCATTCTGTGAACCCGAGTCAGTAGTGACTCTGGCACAGTTCGCAATGAATGCGCAATAGACTTGACCCTTCGCATTACAGCATTGCGCCAAAAATAGTTCGATCTGATACTTTTTTCTCTCCACTTTTTACAGAAATCATTCAGATGTCAAAACTTGTTTCCATTTCAATACAAACATTTAATTTGATCGAATAAACGCTTGTTTATTGCCTCAACAAGAGTAAGTTAAGAGTTTTGTGCGAAATAGTCTTAGATCTACTTTAACGGCGTATGTCAGGAAGCACATCGGCTATCCCACAAGCCTCTCGTGTGACCTCCATTTGCATATTTCGGATGAAAACCTTCCATCACGTGATGTCAACTGGGCTAGAGACACTTTCGTCTGTAGGCGAAGTCTCTAGTGAACTAGAATGCGCGCTGAGAACACTGGGACTCTGTTTTCTTATGCTGGAAGCCAGAGCAAGCAGTGCGTGGCTGTTTTCTAGGGTTCCCTCTCCCGTCTCCGCTCCCTTGACGCCTTCAGGGGAAAGACTGGACGAGGCTCTGGAGGCCATGGTGGTCGCCGCACACTTCTTTCAGTGTGTTAAAATATTTTGTCAGGGGACCTGGCGCTTCTGTCTGGCACTTCTGTTTTGGCTGGTCCGTCCAGACGTCTAATGATGAACAATGAAGCAGCCGGGTCTTTGAAGCTGTAGGCTTGCATTCTGCATCTTGCTTCAGTGATGAAGCTGTTCACAGGGTCACCATCGCCATGAAATCGGGGCAAGACTGGTGGTGGAGGGTTGACAAAACTCTGCTGGGCCGGGTGGGTGGGGTGGGGGTGGGGGTGGGGGGTTGTCTCCTGGGATTTGCGGCAGGCAGGATTCGAGCGAGGAGAGATGGGTTCCTTGGGATCGTCCTGACATGATGATTGATGAGGCAGGACAGCTGCTGCAGCAGGTTCCTGTGTGCATATAAGATCTTTGATCACAGGGAGGAGGGGGTGGGGGGTGGACACAACGGGAAGAGCAGGCAAGTGTCAAAGCAGCCCAAAGTATTCTTTCAAGGAATAGGCACTGCTTCCGTCATCATTTCCCTCCCATTATCGCTGGACACGTTTGAAGAGTGGTATTTGGGGGTAGCTGCTTCTGGGACCCTGCTCGCAGCGCCAAGTTGAAAGAAGGTGTGCAGTGATGGCCTAGCTCATTCAGCGTGGCTGAGACTAGTGAATATAGTCTCAGCAACAGGTTGGTCACGTGATAGCCTTAATTCTTCCATAACATGCATACCACCGTTCTGAACACAGAGTCTCGGCCACGCTGAATGGCATATCACATCGTGAGTGTATTCCTCCGCTTGTTGTGATACACTCCATACTGGCAGCCATGTTTTCGTCAATTCATTTTCTAAACATCGATTTCCCATGAATGTAAAACTTGTATGCGGTAAAATTCGAATCACAAGAGTGTAATATTGTGAACTCTACTAATTATAAGGACTTTGAATACAACAGCAATATTTATACTTCATTGAGCGAGTAAGGCAACCAATCCCGTCTGCATAATCTTCGATACTCACAGAAACCCACTGAGTGCTTTTGCTGATGAGGAATCATTAATTTAATGTATGCTTAGAAGGATTAAACTTAGAAAAACTGCTTCTGAGCTATCCGATAATATCGAACTTCGGAATCGGACGGATTCCTACAGAAGAAACTTCCATTCGATTAACGTTCAACACAGACGGAATGTAGGTTAAATCACTTACTGACTCCATCAGTCGATACACGAATGATCGAAGTGTGGAGCTCGTCAAACAGTGTGAAGGCAGTTAGACCACAGGTTCCGGCCAGAAAGCATTTACTTGCAAGAGTATAACCATAGATTCACGAAACCAGCCCGGACCCATAGGAATCCTTTTTGCTGCGTTTATAGTAGGTCCAAAGATCGCGTGTATTACTACAGTAGTCGCCGCTTATAAAACACGCGGTTAATAAAAACAGACGTTTTTTACATACAGTTGGTCCGGTCCGGATTTACCACTATATAACATGAAAATTTGCGCCGGTTATTTAATACAGGCGCCGTTTAATAAAAACACTTTCTGTTCTTTTTCTCGCTGTTCGGAGGGTCAGAGTCGATCTCTGGTTGTGAATTCTTGTCAGCAAACCGTTAGATGACAACTAAAGACGCTTCAGCGTTTGTGTGAACAGTGATTACACCCTTGTCAGCAAACCGTCAGATGTCAATTCAACACTGTCTAGTCTCGCTGGATAAGCAGTGAATCAGAAAATGGCTTTAACTTCAGCTCCAAAGAAAAGAAAAAGAACAGAAATGACACCCAAAGACAAAGTGGACTTGCTTGATCGCTACCGAGAGCTAAATTCTAAAAGTTTGAGGGAGGGTACGTGCTGACATTTTGGGTGTGTCGGCATCATTTCTGTGCCAGACACTGAAAAAAGAAGATGAACTTAGGGCTGATATCACAGAGGGCTCCAGTCAAGGCCAAAGGAAGCGTCGGCGCTGCGGGAAGGATAAAGAGACAGAAGATGGCTTAAAGCGGTGGTTCGACTCTATCCAAGCGCGCAACACACCTGTAAACGGCCCAATCCTGTGTCAGAAGGCGGAACAGATTGCTTCCCAGCTTGGTCGCTCCGAATTCAAAGCTACAGATGGGTGGTTTAACAGGTGGAAGAAACGCAACGGCTTGGTGAAGCGGGAAGTGCCGGTTAATAAAAACGCCGCTTATTAAAAACACTTTTGTTCGGTCCCAATGTGTTTTTAATAAGCGGCGACTACTGTATATACACAATCGCACGTGCTCAAGGCAGTTTGCAACCTTATAGACACGTTCGCGCTAAAAGTAGTTCTCAAATGATTTCCTGAAAATCTCATAGATTAGTTTTATTAGAACACCAAATTTGTGTTTATCTATCGGGATAAATAATTGGAGTGAAATAGAATCGCCTCTTTTTACTCTCAATGGTCTTCTGATCATGTTGAATTTTGATTGGTAGAATCATTGGAATGCGGAACCGAAGTCACGTGACCAACCTGTGTCAGAGATACTACATCTCTGTGTTCAGAATGGGCCTAGCTGTGATGTAATAGGTCGAGCAGGCAGGGGTTCATTCAGCGTGGCTGAGACTAGTGAATATAGTCTCAGCAACAGGTTGGTCACGTGATAGCCTTAATTCTTCCATAACATGCATACCACCGTTCTGAACACAGAGTCTCGGCCACGCTGAATGGCATATCACATCGTGAGTGTATTCCTCCACTTGTTGTGATACACTCCATACTGGCAGCCATGTTTTCGTCAATTCATTTTCTAAACCTCGATTTCCCATGAATGTAAAACTTGTTTGCGGTAAAATTCGAATCACAAGAGTGTATTATTGTGAACTCTACTAATTATAAGGACTATGAATACAACAGCAATATTTATACTTCATTGAGCGAGTAAGGCAACCAATCCCGTCTGCATAATCTTCGATACACACAGAAACCCACTGAGTGCTTTTGCTGATGAGGAATCATTAATTTAATGTATGCTTAGAAGGATTAAACTTAGAAAAACTGCTTCTGAGCTATCCGATAATATCGAACTTCGGAATCGGACGGATTCCTACAGAAGAAACTTCCATTCGATTAACGTTCAACACAGACGGATTGTAGGTTAAATCACTTACTGACTCCATCAGTCGATACACGAATGATCGAAGTGTGGAGCTCGTCAAACAGTGTGAAGGCAGTTAGACCACAGGTTCCGGCCAGAAAGCATTTACTTGCGAGAGTATAACCATAGATTCACGAAACCAGCCCGGACCCATAGGAATCCTTTTCGCTGCGTTTATAGTAGGTCCAAAGATCGCGTGTATTTACTATATACACAATCGCACGTGCTCAAGGCAGTTTGCAACCTTATAGACACGTTCGCGCTAAAAGTAGTTCTCAAATGATTTCCTGAAAATCTCATAGATTAGTTTTATTAGAACACCAAATTTGTGTTTATCTATCGGGATAAATAATTGGAGTGAAATAGAATCGCCTCTTTTTACTCTCAATGGTCTTCTGATCATGTTGAATTTTGATTGGTAGAATCTTTGGAATGTGGAGCCGAAGTCACGTGACCAACCTGTGTCAGAGATACTATATCTCTGTGTTCAGAATGGCAGGGGTTTAGAGACAGGGTTTCTCTCCCCTTTCACTCCCCCCAGGAACACAGCAGACGGGAAGGCGGTGTCATCTGGTTTCTCAGCCCTTATTCATAGCATACAGAGGTCAGCGCAGAGCTATTGCCTGTTGTGGTACCCTCTCTGTCTACGTCACAAGGCAACATGCAGGTTCACAATAAAGGGAGCAAATATAAATCAGAGGAAATATAAATCAGTAGGGAAGCTTTGCACTTGGCTACACTCACATGTACTTAACCCCACTTCTCTCTCTCTCTCTCTCTCTCTCTCTCTCTCTCTCTCTCTCTCTCTCTCTCTCTCTCTCTCTCTCTCTCTCTCTCTCGAGTCGATCGGTGCACGCGGTGGAGAGCGGACGCAAACCGAGTAGCTCCGTCAGGCAGCGCAGTTTCGTCGTTACTGTGTGAGTTACAGCTGTTCAAAGAACTCTTGTGACAAGCTTGAGACTTGACAACGACAGTGATGTGAGTTTTTTTGCATTTATATGAACTCTCCTTTTGTTATTTAACCGAAAGTTTTTGCCGGTAGGATTCTGAACAGAGTGAACTGTACTCAGGCATAGGGCAGCCAGCCATGGGTGTGGACGTTACTGTGTACCGGTTGCGAATAGGTCGCTTTTGCGCCTGCTTGAAACCACGTAGCCCTCGGGTGCGCGAGAACCACTACAATCCTGAAGCCAATTGGGATGTGTACACGGATTTCTCTGCGCGACTCATCATCTGCACGATTGCCTTGTATGCTATAGTAGGCTATGCGTACTGCTGGCAGGCCATTTTGTCATCTGACTGCATTCGAGGTTTGCGGGGTGCGATGATAGGGAGTCACGTCTGCCTGTTGACTGAGACCCACGCAATGACCACAAAATCTACGGATGTCTCATATGAGTTTGACCGCATGGGCATTATGCTTCTAGGGTGGAATATTGAGTTGAACCCAGGACCTGTGGAACTTGAGGACATTGCAAAGCTGTTGAAGACACAACATGAGGAGCTGAGAGAATCTCTTAGAAAAGAACTAGCAGAGATGATGACCGAAAAGCTTCAGAAAGTGAATGACAACATCAGTACAGTAGTACAGAAGATTACCCAGGTTGAGATAGAAATAGCAGAAATGAACAGAAAACTGAATGATCAGAAAGAAGAAATGGAAAGAATAGAAATGAATCAGGACGAATTGGAGATGCGCATGCAGGAACTTGAAATCAAAGTTGAACAGCAGGACGCCTACAGTCGCCGCGATAATCTACTGCTTCACGGCGTGCCTGAAGAAACTGAGGAAATTGGGAGGCACGAAGATTGCGTGGCAAAGTTCGTCAACATAGTGAACGAAGTGCTCCCCTCTGCCCTACAAACGTGCGACATCGTGCGTGCACACCGCCTAGGAAAGCGTGCAGCAGGAAAAGCAAGACCTCTCATCGCTCGCTTGCTACGATCTACCGATAAACTGGCCATTCTACAGAAAAGAAAGGAGCTGAAAGCAAAGAAGATTGGTGTGTCTAGCGACCTGACAATAAAGCAGCGCCAAGAGATGCATCAAGCGAAAGAGGAAGGATACTTCGCCTACTTCAAAGGCGGAGTTCTCCACAGGGAAGATAGACACCACCAACCCACCGACCATCGGCCGAACACTCGGTCCTATGCAAGAGCAGCCAGCAGCGGAAGGAGCAGCTAGCGGTGCGGCCCGGCCCCGACTACTACCAGTCAAGATGCGAGAGGTAATGACCCACCTCCTATACCTCCAGCTAATTTTAAATTCCTGTCATGGAATGTTGATGGACTGTTGACCAAGTTTGAGGATCCGGACTTTTCGTCATATATTCAGGGTTTTTCTTTCGTTTGTCTCTGCGAAACATTTGTTGCAACTGTTGACTTGTCTCGAGACTTTGCTGATTTTGCTATACATATTCTCCCAGCCAGAAAATTATCTTCGCGTGGTCGACGATCAGGAGGCATTATCTGCTTAATTCATAGACATTTTGAAAGGTTTTTTGTGCGTTTGGAATGTGAGTATGACTTTGTTGTTTTCAAAATTAGCAAAAGCTTGTTTAGTTTAGATAGAGATATTTTACTGTTCAATGTTTATGTACCACCTGCGGGCTCGCCTTACTATGAAAGTTCAGAGGGAACAAATGGCATTGATACGTTAAACAAATGCATTAGCGATATGTTAGCAATATATGGAGATGTAGGAGTAATCCTTTGCGGAGACTTTAATGCCAGAACAGGAACGAATGCAGTTAGCAATTATGGAAGTTTAGGAGATATGAGGACAAATGTAACGGAGAATACGCGTATCTCCGAAGATGAAACTGTAAATGAATTTGGAAAATCCCTTATTTCTTTGTGCCTTGCCTTTGAACTGACGATTCTCAATGGTTTCGTTGACAAACAAAATTCTTCGAAATGTACTTTTATTGCTTACAATGGAAGCAGTGTCATTGACTACTTTATTGTCTCAGACGATGTTCTTACCTTATGCTATTCACTTAAAGTTGAGAACACTATTTTATCACATCATATGTGCATAGAACTAGAATTGTTTTGCGAAGGTGCTTCTTCGTGCCCCAATGTCACTACCTTGAAAAATGTATTACAGACAAAGATTATCTGGGATAGCAATTTTTCGGATATGTATTTATCTAATTTACTTGAAAAGCTCCCCACTATGGAAAACGTGATGAGTGAAGAATGTGATGTACATGAAGCAACCAATACGCTGACAGAGGCTGTTGTAACTGCTGCTGACTTCCTTAAGAAAACCATTACTTACAAACCTTTTTCGAACAAAAATCGTTGGTTTGACAAAGAATGCTACATCTTCAGAAGAAAATTAAGAAATATCTTTCGATGTTATCAGTCTTGTCACTCGAAAGAAGATAGACAAAGATATATACAGGAAAGAAATGAATATAAGCGACTGTTAAGGTGTAAGAAAGCAGACTACCTACATGGGGTAACTACTTTAATTTCAAGGCATGTAAAAGACCCCAAAATATTCTGGAGGCAACTAAAAACACTCGACAGTAGATATAAAGCCCCCTCTGGTATTGACTCCCGTGTTTGGAGAGAACACTTCGAAAGTATTTACGAAACAACGCATGATGAGCATGTAATAGAAGGGGAGACAACTGTATCACGCGATTTTGGGCACGGGGAGATGCTCGATGCAGAGATTACTACTTCAGAGATAGCGGATGCTATAAAGAGCCTCAAACTGGGGAAGGCACCTGGGGGGGACAACATTCTTGCTGAAATGCTTAGGTGTGCATCAAAAGAGATTTTGCCTTTCTTATACAAGTTATTTAACCGTGTCTTTGAAAATGCCGATTTCCCTAAACAGTGGGCAAACTCTGTGATTATCCCTCTACACAAGTCAGGTCCTGTAAATGATCCTGATAACTACAGGGGAATATCCCTAACAAGCAATCTTAGCAAAGTGTTTATACATATACTGAATAGGCGGTTACAGATGTGGACAGATGATAACGGGATTATAGGAGAAGAACAGGCAGGCTTTCGAAAGAACTACTCAACAATTGATAACATATTTGTTCTACATAGCATTGTGCATCGATACTTACAAAGACACAGAAAGGTGTATGCGGCCTTTGTTGATTTCCAAAAAGCTTTCGACACTGTCAATAGACAAGCCTTGTGGTGTATTCTGGAACGGAACGGGGTCCTCGGGAAAATGGGGAGAATGTTGAAGTCTGTTTACAAAACGGTGAAATGCTGCGTAAAATGTGACGGAGTGACGTCAGATTATTTTGACTCTCACATGGGTTTGAAGCAGGGTTGTAAAATGAGCCCTTTACTGTTTTCCTACCTAATGACGTCACTGACTAATGAGATAATAGAAAATGGAAAACATGGCGTACAAGCAATGACAAACGGTCCTGATCTGTTTACTCTCCTTTTTGCAGATGACATTGTTCTATTATCAGACACGGTTACAGGTTTACAGAACCAAATAGATCATTTGAGCAAGGCAGCAGACAGACTAGGGCTAAGAGTAAACTATGGAAAGACCAAGGTTATGGCGTTTCGTCTGGGTGGACACTTGGCAAACTCAGAAAAATGGTACCTGAATGGCCAGAAACTGGAAGTTGTATCAGAGTACAGGTACCTTGGTATGGTTATCTCGACGAAGTTGAGCACAAATTCGGCTATGTCTGATCTTGTATGCAGAGGAAGGGCTGCAGTGTCTAGAATTACTAAGATATTGAGAAGGCTTACACATGTAACCCCAGATGTATTTTTCAGGATTTTGGACTCGCAAGTTCAACCAATACTTTTATATGGCTCTGAAGTATGGGGCTTGGAGGATACACAAATGATCGAAACTGTACATTTACAAATGCTAAAACAATATCTCAATGTCAGTGCAAGAACACCTAATGCTATGATCTATGGTGATACGGGAAGGCATCCGCTACATATCAATACTGTGATAAGATCTGTTAAGTACTGGCTAAAAATACTGAAAATGGACGAATGTAGATACCCACATATGGTATACAAGGTCAATGTTGGGTAAGCTTGATAGTCATAATTGGGCTTCGAAAATTCGGGATATCCTAATGAAAAATGGGTTTGAGAATGCATGGATGGATCAAAAAGTGGTTAATGAGCGCAACTTTCTACAAACACTCAAAGAAAAATTGATAAAAAGATTTATTGCCAGTTGGAAGTATGACTTGAATAGGAGCAATCGTTTTATATTGTACAGAGAATTTAAAACAGACTTTGGGACTGAAGCTTATCTATATACTCTGAACCGGAAAGTTTTCAGAGATGTCTGGATACGTTTTCGATTTGGCATTAGCGAAATGACGGTTCACAAACAGAGATATAATAAAGATGAATACCAAATTATATGTCCAGCTTGTCACGAAAAAGATGAAGATGAACAACATTTTGTCCTGTACTGCCCTGCTTTTGAAGATATTCGAATGAAATATATAATCCCATATGTGCAATGTAAGGATATAGAGCCTCTTGTCCAGCTGCTCTCTGTAAAAGAGACTGGTCCTATGCGTGCTGTCAGTACTTATTTGTACTATGCGTTCAAAAGAAGAGCGGAAGCTACTACTGACTCAGAGATAAATGACGCGCTTACTGTATAATATGCATTCTGTGATGCCGAAGCGGAGCTCTCACTGTATAGTGTGGAAACGCTCTCTCTCTGTAATTGTTTTTGTACAGAAAAAAAGTGTTGAACATATCGTTCGTTATAAATTAATATTGCATGGCTCACAATCATTTGGCTATTGGACATGGATGTGACTAATTTCTATGCTGTGCGGGTGGTCACGACGAGGGGTCACATGGTTTCAAACACTAGTAGGTAAACTAGGGATGCTCAGCTTCTTGAAAGCATTAGATACGTATCATACCGTTAAAAACCTACTCATAACATAATTAACAGCTTCTCTTCTTCTTAAAAAAACATAGCTCATATATACGTATTAACACCTCGCATAATACGTGGGTCTTTTGCAGAGAACAACTGTGCTAGTGGTTTTTCATCCTTCTTCTTCTTGACATGTAGTAGAATTTCATTTGAAGTTCTTCACACGCTGGACAGTACAGACAAAACACTCCTTTTTTGTCATGACATGGTTCATACAGAATTTCTAAATATCGTTACTTCACCTCTGCTGTACACAGTGACTTCGCTTTTGTTCAATTGAAAGGGTATCCATACCTCTCTGAAACATGTTGGTTCATGCATAGAGTACATGTACAAGTCAATTTCAAAGATTGCTTCATACTCCCTGTACCACATTAAACGATACCTGTTGCTCAAAACAAACCCCTAAAAGTAATGAACATATCCATCAATTGTAGTCTGAACGGTTTTAAAAGTTGAGTTAATTTACAGCTGTTTGTACTTTGAAAACCCTAGTGTTAATAACAATGTCTCTCAACGTTGATTTGTAAGCCTTGTAAGTAAATCTATGGTCATCCATTTTCTATATTTTACCAATATGTAAAGAGTTTATTAAAGATTTGATATGCAAATAATACCTTCCTGTATCATCCTTTATATTGCACTGAGCGTCCAAATAGCAACGTTACGTTACTGTTTCAGGGAGAGAAGATGTACACCTTCAATCACCGGGCCACCATCCAAGCCCCATATTTCAGAGCTGTACAACAGTAAACGGTACAACAGCAATCCAACAAAAAACTGGATTGACATGTACACATTCATTGGAAGTTTTTACAACCCTGGATGCCGAACCCCTACCTCTACAAACTAGATCATAGTTTGGAATTCAAACTGTTTTGTAGATAAAAAATGCCAAAATGCTTCTACTCGGATACAACTTATTTCTTGTCGTTGAGACATCATCCTTTACATTTTGCAGAATGTCTATCCAAACGAAACGCTATAAGCTCGCTTTTCCCATTATTTTATCTTAATCTCGTTCGGTTCTTACTTTACTTAGGTTGTCTATTTGGTTCTGAAAACGATTAGCACTTTCCGAAAGGAGAACAATGTTATCAGCAAAAAGAGGTGAAATATTTCCGGACCACTCGTCATTGCTGAAACTCCATGTTTTCCATATTCTTCTATCCCCATAACCAGTCACGTCATACGGTACAAAAAAATGTATGGCCTTATACCGTAGTACTGCTTCAAGCCCATGTAAAATTTAAAGAAATCGCATGTCCTCCGACACATTTTACACAACATTTCTCCCACTTGCCAACAATACCGTTTTACTCAAGAATACGCCAGATGGTTTGTCAGTTGACAGTGCCAAACGTTTTCTTGCAAGCAACAAAGACAGATAGACTCTGCTGTGATTCTCCAAGCAAGTTTGCACAATACTATGCCTTACACAGGTGTTGTGCATGGTAGCTTTTGAAGACCTGCCCGCTCTTCACGTTTCATCTAATCTTCTTCTGCCCACATCTGCAAAAGTGTGTTCATTATGTGTATATATTATTTACTAAGATCATTTGTAAAAGAAACACCTCTTAAATTACTATGATCATTGACCTGTCATGTTGGTTAGGGGTAAGAATAGACTCTTTGTGTAATACGTATGTGATTGGGGGGGGGGGGGGGGGAGGGGGGAAGGCAAGGCTTGATGGTACAAGGGCCCAGGCATGAGACAAAATCGCTGCTGCTTTCCACAACTTTATATTTACCCATGGGTATAGGAGCTGCAGGCTGGTCCCAGGCTGGATGGTAATGGCCTAGACCACACCCAAGACCATGGTGGCAGTGGTCTCTCCCCAGATGGAATGGGGTCTCTCTTGACCTGCCGACAGTCCCTCCTTATCAAACAAATGCGAGGACCTCGGGGCAGCCAGGCTTGGAATCCCTGGTCACAATCTCAACGTGTCTCTGGGTTGTGTTTTCCTAATGATAGAAAAAGGCTTATTGCTGCCTTATACTTACTCGAAATTATTCACACCAAGTGTTGCCTCATCAGGCATAACAAAGTCAACCGAATGAATATTGCACCATTGCAATCAGATGTCTTAATTTAGAGAAAGCATCAAATTTGTCTCTTGTATCTAACAATTTAGGCATAGCGCGCAAGAACGACAGGAGGGAACTGTCCAAGGTCACATGTCAAGTCCAGTAAACAAACGATAGGAAAGGCCGCTCTGCGACCCTCCCGGACTGATATGCTACATAGTAGGCTGGTCTTACAACCTATATATCATGGGCATCTGAGACGCAGGATACATGATAGAGGGAGGAGAGAGAAGAACCAATGTCGGGGGGGGGGGGGGAGTCCATGTAAAGGTTTCGGCCTTCACTTCACCAGGTCACATATATAATATATCCCTCCTAATCTATCAGTGCTTCGCCCTGGAAGTACAGGAACAACAATGCCTAGCCTAATCTGGTTCGTTCAGTTGGTTACCAGTTGTCATTGAACATAAAAAACAACATAACATCCGAACTTGATACAGCATGTTGGGTCAGACTACTTGAAGCGGTCTTAACCATTCAGTAAGTGTCATCAACCTGACATAAAACGTACACAACGTGTGCCTCAAATACAAGCTGGAAGCGGTCTTAACCCTTCAACTAGATGCAACGAAGCAACAGGTTAAACACTAAATATTGGTGCTACACTCAACAGCAACACCCCGCAATGCTCTGACGGCATTACGAATTCCACCGTAATAAGACCAATTACGGTGCCACCGCAATGGACGTTCTTCCATTACGAAGCATAACAGAAGTAGACAAAGACATGTCCGGGATGCATTGGAACAAGACATACCAGGCGTGAGGCTACATCCCCCGAACGAGACCTTGGAGGGTATTTGACCTGAATCCACAAGGCTGTTCAGCCCAGAATACAACACGCACAACAATGAAACAGTATAGTCAGAATGACCACTTACAATCAACATATGAACCAATTTTCACACTACGATGGTAATATTTCATTACAAATATGATATACTGAATATACCAAGTGATGAGTATATTACTTCTAAAGCAACTTTAACAGAACAATTGTATTACACTGTACATTTTTTCTCTCTTTTTTTCTTCATTGCAACTACGTGTATGGAAAGACAAGTAGACAGCGATCTTACATTTACAAATCAAAATAGCGACTGCAGAAATTGCCTGTTTCGTTGATCAAATGAATTTCTTACAATTGGAGTGTTCATTCCATTGAAGGGAATCGTATCCCTGTGTCTTCACAAAACTGTTCGCTGTCTCTATGTACACACAAAAACGCAACCAAAGACGGCAGTTACACAATACCGAAATGTCTTTGACGGGAATGAGTCCTGGAGGCGGGCGTGTGGAGAGCCAGCCGTTGTTCTAGCATGGGAAGGCGTCTTCTATCTTTGGGTGAGGGGCTTGGCTAGTAGTTCCAGTCTCATCAAAGGCAGGTTGGACGGGTGCCCCTGGAGAGACAACTTCATGTTGTGGCTCCACGTCTCCCCGATGTTGTGGCAGGGGCTCTCCGGTGATGAGGAGGAGTGGAACGGCGGGTGGCAGGCTGTTTTGGAGGCTGTGCACAATGGTGTGGCACTGACCATTTTCCTGTCGGTGAAGCGGAGGTTGAGGCCAAATCTCGAAAGTGGCAAAGATGGCGGATGCATCAAGCTGGAGGCGTCCTATGGCGAAATGGAGGCGGTAGTTTTTAATCTTTTCCTCCGTGGAAAGCGTCAGGCTAAGATGGTATTTGGGAA
>JAWQFJ010002525.1:71687-101687 GCA_034096865.1 Theodoxus fluviatilis | reverse complement strand
ATGTGTCCTTCACCCCCTCCGAGCTACCTTTACAAGAGGAAGTGCAATTTGACTCCTTTCGATAATCTTACCCTTCTTCTCTCTCTCCCCCCCCCCCCCCCTAAATCTCACCCACCCACCCCAACTGAAAAAAAAATCCTGAGAAGAACAAATACTGTGTAGTTATGGATTAAGCATCGTAAACGACCATGAGAGTGCAATATGATTTTCTTTTCATGTAAGAGCGAATAAACTTAATATAGTTTTGATATGATTCGTGAAAATAGCCGGAAACGATTGAATCAAACAGAAAGAGTTGACGCTCATCAAAGGAAGGCAGTCAACAGGCTTTGATTATCAGCTTCGTTTTGACGTTTCATCATGTAGTTTGACCGAATGTGTGTAAAGGACTATCCCTCGTTATCTAAAGGATGACTATGATTGACACTTAAGTATGTGTTTCCATCTGCCATTCATGCAGTATACCATTGCACGTTCTCAAGTTGCAGGCGTGCGTCATAGTCATTGCATGAATCACTGAATAAAAACCACCATCATGGTCACCCCCAGCGCATACATACGTGGACATGTATACACACATGCACAGGGAGTGAGGGGCGGACCAGTGCAGGAAGACGGATGGGCTGTCTGACAGCAGGACATGTCCTCCCTCCATGCCCAGCCCCACACCTCGTTAGCTCTCCTTCGCATTCCTGCAGTGCATTCCTCTCTCCCTCGCCCGCACCAGCCCCCTTCCCCGTACTGCCTCCTCTCCCCTTTCTCCCTCCCCTCCGCCAGCCCCTATCGCCATCTCTTCCCCTCGCTCGTCTCCCTTCCCTTGCCTCTTCCGCTGCCCTCCCTCCCGCCTACCTTCCAAGTTTTCCCCCCGCCCCCATTCCGCTTATTAGCAGTTACTCTAATTAGCATGTCAGTGGTCTAGGGGTTATCGTGGGTCGAACGATACTTTGTTAGAGCGGCGACTGTTTGCTGAGGGGATGTTTCTGAAGTAAGCCTCGTTTGTAGCACAAACGTGCACAACACGCTCATACGAACATCATGACGAGAGCATGAAAGCCCTCGCACGTGTGCAAACAAGTCAGCACGCACATGAATGGCTACTCGGCCTGACTGACTCGTACGCAAAATCAAAACATTCACTGAAAGGCACTGGCGTCTTTTTTACTTCACAACACAGGAAGCTGTCAGAAATCACCGCGAGTACCGACGGCCAATCCTATTTGTGTTCTGTTCATGGTTGAGCTGAGATTTCATTTCTCTCGAGTGATGTCCATACATCCATGGCCAACTGACTGCAAGAGCGACAGACTGAATGAGCACCATACAAATCTGTCCGCCGCAAGGCTCGGCTCAATGGGAGGGACCACCACGATCTCTAGTTTGAACTTCAATGCAGACATGGCAGGGGTTTTGGATACAGATGCAAGGAACAAATACACTGTTGTACAGGCTATAGACGACGGTGTTAACGAAATGATACACTGCATGAACACAACTAAAGAAGTTTGTACTCAAAGTAGACACTGACCAAAATAATGTGTCATAACCTCGACAATCCGACTGTAGTTCGTCCGAGACTTGTTGAGGCACAGCCACCACATCTTGTAGTAGTCTCATCGCTTGCTTTGCAGTCGAATCACGGTCAGAAAGTGTAGTATTCAGTTCTGTAGGAAAGCCTTGAGTTACATGTTTGGGCAACGCGCTTCACTCGCATCGCCTCTTCCCGCCCAAGTGTAACAGGCTATCTGCAAGTACAGAAAAGGTCTTCCATAGTGAGTTTAACCCTTGATGAGACGGCGAGCAATCGCCAAGCTGAAAAGCTGGATAGGGGATGGCGCCAGTGCCTTGCTCCCCGTGTGTCCTGTGCAGGTGTTGTGTTTCTGTCAAGTTCTAATAGGGAATTGGTCGCCTGAATGAATCACTGGTTTGCGTGTGTTTGTGTGTGTGTGTGTGTGTTTGTGTGTGTGTGTGTGTGTGTGTGTGTGTGTGTGTGCGTGCGTGTTTGTTTGTGTGTGTGTGAGTGTGTGCGTGCATGCGTGCTTGTGTTTGTATGCGTGCGTGAGTATTAGTGTGTGTGTGTTAGAGAGAGAGAGAGAGAGAGAGAGAGAGAGAGAGAGAGAGAGAGAGAGAGAGAGAATGATGTTACACAATTTAACATTTACGCATCACGTAGAGTGGCTTTGGACAAGAAAACCACCACTGACACCCATATCAGTTCACTCCCTGACTTGCTCCCCTGGGCTCTGTGAACAGCTGGTGCAGGACGCCGTGACGGGGGTGCCCGTCAACGTCAAACTGCGCCAGACGCCCTCCCCCAAGCAGGAGCGTCCCAAGTCGGACATCACGGTGCGATGGGCAGACCTGGAGAACGCCCTGGACCAGAACGCAGCTTTCCTCAGGGACGGATCTAAGCTTCGCAAGCGTCCTCGCCCCAAGTCTGACCTGGGTAAGTCCGCCCGGCTTTCCCATTTCTTCCTGATTCCCTCTCCACCCACCTACCCCATTCCCACACTCGCCCCTTTCACTGTACCCTCCTAAGTGTTCCTTTTCCCATGCTACCTTTCTCCGTGACCCCCCACCCCCACCCCCCACCCCTCCTTATTAAAGCCACCACCCATTTCCCCATACCACCTTTTCAATGTTCCCTTTTCTTATTTCTCGGGTTCATGGTTGGAATGAAATCTTATGATGACTTCTTGTCGGCTCTGGATACTGTGCCATGCATCGAATGGTTAGGATGTTAGTCGCATTATTCCATTGGTTTTCATGCAGTAGTCTTAATTTTGTATCTCGCCGTTTTTGTGACTACTATTTTAAAAGTTTGTTTTGGATGTAATTCTTTCTTTCTACCCCTTGCTGTAGGCGTAAATGCCTTCTAGTCCTCCTTTTTTTTCGTCTCCTCCAGATAGATGCTCATAACGCCTACCCATCCACGCCACCCTTTTCTCTCAAGCACGCGCGCTCACATATTTGCCTGCTTTTCCTCCTCCACCGTCTCGTTCTGATATACCGCTTCTCTGTTCATTTCCCTTTATGAGTTCCTGCTGCTTCTGCTTCAGCTTCTGTTGCTCTTTTCTCTCCTCCTACCTCACCCCCCCCCCCCCCCCTTTGCAACGTTATCACCTTCTTCCCCCTCCCTTCCCCCTCCCTACCCCCTCCCGCCCATTTTCTTCACTTTCCTCTCTGACTCGACCCCTTGCCTCTGCTCGTGTTGCTTCTCCTACTTTTCTTGCTCCACTCATCCTCCGCTTCGGATATGTATGTTGACACTTACAAACACAAATCAAGCAATATTACGTCTATTCAAATGTAATCCTGCCCCACAATTTATCAATACCTTTATGATCGATGTCCTGTCTCTGTCTTTTTATTCGGTGTCGATGTTGGCACCGTAGGCCTGCGGGTGTGTTTATCTATTCCTAGCCATAAGCTCGTAGGCTGACCGGTTCCATTTCGGCCGGTAATGAGCGTGCTCAATATAGCCCTGGATTAAGGGGTATCCTGTTGGAATAGACACTGCCACCAGTCTGCAATCTACACAGTTTCGTCTGGAGCTGCTCAGCTCTCCCCCTCTCTACATCTACCGTACGGGTTTTTTCCGACTGCTTTGTGTGAGGGATTGTGACAGTGTGTGTGTGTGTGTGTGTGTGTGTGTGTGTGTGTGTGTGTGCGTGCGTGACAGAGAGTCGTGAATCAGTATCACGACAGGTCGACCTTCACAGGACCAGATTGGACAGTGATGAAGTAGCGCAGACAGGCCCTACAAAGTTACTGACCTTGCAGCCTATTTGGAACGCACGCTAAATCAATGCACAGCATCAGACAAAGGAGTTACATATTCGTTGCATACAATTACGATATCAATTTTGACCAATCAAACTTGCTCCTCAAACTACGATACAACACGAGCTACGTCTTTTCAACTGAAAACCGTAATTTGTTTAGTAAAGGTCGTCTGCCTTATCAAATAAACATATATGTCTTACTGGTGCAGAACAAACTTGGCAGCGGTTTCGACCAACTGATATTTAAAGCCTGTTATGGAAGTCGCGACTGATGAAGCAGTATTGGCAAAGCAAAAACAACGACGTCGCGTCGTGATAAATTCGTCCTGGTCACACAGAGCAGCTAAATGTCTTCCATGTAAGCGATAGTCTGGGATTGGGGCGGACTTGATGGAAGGTTCCAGAAACATAACTTCATCATCCGTCACAATTTATGGCACTGCTCGTTTCGCTACCCCAGAAACAAAGCTGCAAGTGTGCTCGGTTACTTTGGAGTTGCGGCATCTGTTTACTGGCTGAAGTGGAACATGACTTCGACTTTTTCGATGGCAGACGGTAGCCAGTAGCGCGTTGCATAAGGCAAGCGACTCGGGGCGCTCTGACCTACTTTCCCTTACGTCATGCAAAATGCGTTAGACCGTCAAGGGGCGCTCGCCTTAAACAACGCGCAGCAGGTTGACAAAAGCAGCGGCGGTTCCGTGCATTTCACGTGTTTCGCTTTTGTTTTGGAATCCCAGTTTGTTTTTCAGTGGACTTGTCTGATTTGTGATTGGTTTCCACCTTTGTGTTATTCTTGTTGCACATTATTTTTGCCTACTGTACTGTTTCTCCATTGCTCCTTTTGATTACAGAAAATGTTTTTGTGGATGAGGGTTTGGATTATGCCGATGAGGACGAGGATGAGGACGCCTTTGATGAGTACGAAAATGATGACATAAGGGAGGACTTTTATGATGTGGAAGGTACGAGTATCTGCATGATGCCTGCGGCTTGTACGGTGAAAAACGTGTCTAACATACATTGCTACTCGAATATCTCGCCATGTTCAATCTGACTCGAGGTGTTTCAATGAAAATCTCGAATAAACAGAAAGTGTGTTGATTGTGTCAATTAACAAGTGTCGTCGACTCATTCAGTGGCCTTGTGATGAGACTAAACCGTTTGTGGTGAATGACCAGGTGCGTTGGGGAGTTTCGGGTAGGTCACCCTGCGTTCGTTGTTGTAATTAATTCCCAGCTACCACAGCATGACGCAACGTGTGCTGTCTGCATCTGCTATAATTACTGACATGTTTTGAATGATATCCCAACATTGCTGCAGATTGGTATTCTCATTTGTTATGCATTGAATGTATTTAAAAACAGACTGGTGGATAGATGACAAATGTAAAAATGGTATTCACGATTGGCTGGAAAGTTATTGATTGATCTCAAATGAATTTTTTTTAAAGGACACATAATAATAAAAATATGTTATTTATTCTTTTTGTCAATACACATGATGTGCGTATATCTTACATAATGTGCTTTAAGACTTTACAGTTTTGAGTAATTCGTGTTTTGGTTTCAAGGAGAATATTCAAAACATTTCGCGCTCGTATTGTCTGTCCTCCCTACCAAACAAATGTTATCGTATTTCGATAGTGTTGCATAGCAACAGGTAACTAAAATAACTCGTACATACATGAAAATGAGAACTTTTCGGGTTCAGTCGTCGCCCTGTCTGTATGACGTTCAGCAAGAATAGATCAGCAGGTATTGAAATAAAGTGCCACACACATTGGTACTCTAATTTTGTTCTGATAAATAATGTCTGTTGGATCGGGTTTCCGTCTTCATGTACAGCTCAGACTTTACCGTGTTGAGTTCTTTGTCACGACACTCTTGACCTTATAAGCCCGGACTGAAATTGTTCTCAAACGGTCTCTTTTTGGCTGATTATTGTCAAATCCAAATGGTTTTCTTCTGTGAGTGTGTGTGTGTGTGTGCTCGCGCGCGCACACGCAAGCACATTTATTTGTGTGTCTGTGTGTATGTGTGTGTGTTTGTGAGTGTGTCTTTCACGCATACAGTATCATGTGTACCTCCACATAGGTGGTTTTTTTATTTGGTCCCATGCTTGTGCAGCCTTAGCTCTAAACACAGAAAGAAAAAGCCGATCTCCCGTTGAATTTTCATGTGGGAATATTGTTGCTTGAAAGGAACTTCCGTCCTTGCGTATAAGAAATTTGCGAAAGTCAAATTTGACTCTGATGATGATGGTTTTCTTCTTCAGCCTCATGTGAAAATTTGCCTCGTGCTGTAATGCTACATGTCGTATGAGAATTGCTACAGTTGTAAACTGGAAAATGTCGCTTTCATTGCGGGCTGTAATTAGTCGATGAGATTACTGTTTTTGGAATCTGTGAATATTATTAGATTTTGCTTGGTGCAGTGAACATCAAACGTCTCGGTAATACGATAAACTGGTTCAACGCTGAAATTACTACTACAGATCTCATTTAGTAGTCGAAGCAAAAGCAATCTATGTCTGATTCATTCCTTAATTACCCATTTGTCTTCCTGATTTGAGGGGGAGGGGATGTCTCTTTTGTTTTGTTGAATGGATCTGTCTTTTGGGGGTGGACGGCTGGCAAGTCTTGTAAAGAAAAGGGCAGAGGGATGATGAAGCTCTAAGGAACCGAATGTCTTTGAAAAGTTCAATCCACGCGATGGTAGCGTTTCCAAAATAGTATTTCCTTCACAGCCTTTGAATGCATGCGCTGCCTACTACAATGGCTGCTAGTAGGCAGGGTTGCACTTCCAACAGGATTGGTCTGGGGACTGAAAATCATGCAAGACATGTGTCTGACACAGCAGGTATTTTCTGACGACGATCACCTTGGAGATGCTCGCTGCCGCTGTCGCACACTACCGTCCAGTGGTCCTGAACAACATTGTTTTCACAGCCAGAATTTGTGGAAGATTGCAGCCCTTCCACCTCCGCCCTCAACCCCCCCCCCCCCCCCCCCTCCCCCTTGTTTCTGTTCTCTGAAAACTACGGTTATTGGCTGTTATAATTTTGCAATGTGTGTTGTTTGGAAGGAGCATTAGTTACAGCTGTAAACGCTATGCGTTCGTCTCTTACCACTGGTCGAACCGTCTTCAACCGCACCAAGTTCAGGATTCTGTCTTTTACACCTGCAGTAGAATGTCGCTAGCGAGCTGCTTGCTTGATAGCCGTCAAAAGTTAGACATACCAACTCTCACGTCGAGCAAAAGGACGTGCGGTGTGCTGGAATCTCGTACGAATCTCCTAACGCCTACATCTTGATGTTACTCGTCGCTTGATCTTCGCTTTTGAATATCGGGCTCGCTCCTCATATGCGATTGTACCGCATGGATCACTCCACTCCACTCGATGCCCACCGTGAACTCAGCAAGCGGTGAATATGATCGCTGAGGGTGTTTTTGGGTGTGTCATTATGAATGTCATGAAAATTCATCAAGGAAGAGAGCTGGCGGACGTTTCCTGGCCATGCCGCGACGAGTTGTGACGACGCTGAGGCCCGAGGATTAGACGGCCACGTGGGGGATAGAGTCAGGCACGGGGCATTACCTTCTAATCCCTGAAAGCGGCCTGACCCTAAGGATGCTGGGGGCGGAGTGGCCATGACTGTTGTTGCAGTCGATCCCAGAGCAGGCCTCTCTGTAGACGGAGTCCTTGACTGGGGCTGGGGGGAGAGGATGTTTGCTGGCTCTGATCTTTGGCTTGGACAGGGTTCTCCACCCCCCACCCACCCTCGGGTTCAGCGTGGGCCCTCAGACGTCCCGAGCGTCTGACTGCAGGGTCTGGCAGTTTCTGGGGTCACCTGGGGCTGTCAGCGTGTGGACGTTCTGTCCTGGTCTGCCTGGCTTGCTTGCCTGTCCCCTCCCTCCTCTCTCCAGGTCTGCCTTAGTCTCAGTGCTGGAACCGGGAGCAAAGTGCGAGGCTCCTGGACCACACAAGCCGCGGCCAGGCTTGCAGCTGCCCACTAGCGTTGATTTATCCACCTGACGTGCTAATTGTTCGTCCGCGGACAGAGCCTGCCTGAGAGATTTGCTCTATGTATTGGACGTGGCTGTCGTTCCGCGAGGATCATCATTTGCTGACGAGGGAGTGGTGTCCGTCGATCCACTGACAGAGCCGAAGTGTGTCGCTCCGTGGATGATGTACTGAACATAACGACATCCGTCTCTCGTTCCGCGCTGCTTTCAAGTTGTTCCGCTTGCTGTCTTTCATCATGACCGTGACCGACCTATAGAATGAAATATGTGGTCCTCACGAGGGCCGTGACGGAAGAATGAAGATGCTCTGACAGTCAACACTATTTTGGACGTTCCCGTGCATTTGTCTGGCTTATACTGTAGTGAGGCTTCCACACATAATTCTGTCAATAGGTCAAGACAGTCAATGCCAATCAATGCCAAGGTGAGTTATACTTCCTCGCTCTCGATGTGTTTTTCTTTGTTCCTCACTTCACTAGTGGTGCCGGTTTCATTCAGTGGATTCAACACTGGCAGGCGTCTTTCTGCTCGCGAACTCGTTACAGATGGAGAGACTCCCAAGCCAGAGACTCCTATGCGAATTTATGTGGGTGATTTTCTTGCCGAGCGCTCATGAATGACTGAGTTCCTGTTTGAAATCTGGTAATTTCCACTACAGTTTCTAAGTGGCTTACTTCAAGAAAAAACTTAAGAATACTACTCAGAGTTTTTCTGTGATGAACGGGCGTGTTAACTGCTCTGCCCTGTTGCGCATACAATTTTAAAAGATGAAACCAGATGAGTTTATTTCAATCTTTTTTCATTGTCAAAAAAAGGAAAACACGTGCGATTGAACCTCCATTAATAATAATAATCGGTAGTTGTCCTTGAACTCTCAGGGGAAGGCATGTTTGGAAACATTCCTTAGTCTACATTCCATAAGCTCGTTACATCGGTTCATGGATGAGCTGCAACCACACAGAGGCCGCAGCAGGGGAAGATCTTCCCGAACAGGAACACGGCAGGAAATTACGTTTCCGTTGATGGGGATGTCTGGCCGGGAGACTAGCTGCCCGGTGTCTGCTTCGGCTGTGTCTCTCGGTTCACAGCTTTCAGTCAGTGTGGTGTGAATGACATCCTGTTTGTTGTGTGGTTGGAGCAGAACGCAACTCGTTGACCTTTGATCCACAAGCACATCGTTGCAAACATTTTGAATTCCAAACCAGCAGTAATCAGGGTGAGCTGAATTTCATTGGTCAGACGGAGTGACAACTACTTGACTTTCTGTCATAGCAGTGACTTCCGCCTGCCTGCCTGCCTTCCTCTCTCGCTCTCGCACTCCACTGCGAGCAGCTGTCAATTGGAAGCAAAGGGATCATCTTGTCGTGTTAGCTGGGGGCAGCATTGCAAAGTGATCATAAAAATTCATCGTGATGGATCACCCCAAGAACAGGCGTAGACGTCAGAAGCAACACACTTTTGCCTTGGAGTGAAATGCCTTCCCGTGTTGAAATAGGTCACAAGCGGTCGACTCCTCGGATTTGTTCCCAAGCTACTACTTCTTGAACGTCATTCAATGAATGCTGAACATGCATTATGAAGCCGAGTGAGGACTTCGAAGGAAAATTTCAAAGCGAGGATAGTTATGTTGATTTGTTCGTCACGTCTTCGCAAGATTATTCATGCAAATTTCAGTTATACTTGGGATTTACAGGAAATGACCATCAAGATTGTACTTCGCAGAGGTCACTGATATCTTTCTGGTTAGATCGTTACTGCTCTGAGCAAAACAATCTTCAGTGTGGTAGTGCCTTCGTTATAACATGGGAGAGGAGAACTGTCTTCACCCCTACTAAGCTGGACGTTTAAACTGTTAAGTGACTTTACAGCGTGTTACACTGGAACAAACCAGGGCTATCTGTCGACAGGAATAGCTGGAGGAGTTGTGAAACTTGTGCTTTCGACTGTGAGTGCTGGTGGGGAAGACCAACCAACCCCTCTCCACCTCTCATTTTCTGGCCAGGCGGACCGACAACTGCGTGGGTAGAGTGCTGTATATCTACACTGTGTGGAGACTGCAGAAGGGCTGCGGGCGATGGATGGACAGACGGTGGAGTGGCTGTTTATTGCCAGCGCCCTAACTTGACGTTATTCTTGGAGGCAAAGGGCACTGGCCTCGGGCTTTTTCTCCAGTCCAGCCATCGCCTCGGGAGAGCCTCCTGCCTGCAGCAGACCGTGGTGGATATACTCGACCCCATCCCACCCAACCGCCATCCCTAGCTTTACCCAATCCCGCGTTACCTTGCTCCACCTCACTGGTAGCTCCAACCCACTCTACGCCACTCCATCTACTCCCACCCTCAAAACTGTTCCGCAGTAGTGTCTGTACTGCCCTCTTCCACCACTCTCCACCATATTAGCATCTTCCGCACCCAAGAGTGCAGTTACTGTCTTTATCTTACCTATCACCCCGCTCCTCCCCCCCCCCCCCCCCAACCAACCAACTCCCACCCCCTTTCCTTCTTCCTCTTGTGCCTCCTTTCTTTGATCATTCAGCTGCGAGAGAACTCTGCGTCCGAGAAAAGGACAGACTTTGTGCAGTCGCACTGTGATGTGGATGTGGCGAGGAGCGGAGTTACAGGCATCTGATGGATTCCCGAGTGAACTCTGATAAGGGATGCTTCTCCACACATCCTCCTTCTCAGCTGCACTGCATGACACGCTGTGGCCGTCGCTTCCTCCTGCTGCAGACGCGCCAAGAACTTGTGCAAATGTGTGACTTAGTCGGGAAAAAAGTGTGATTGCGCTCTTGCTCCATTGCGTGTGCGTGTTGTTACCATGGCGATTTCCGACGCCAGGCCATGATATTTGCAGTTTCGGATGAGGTAATTCTATATCCGAGCAAAAATATTTCTTTGTGACATTTGGAATTATGATGATTCTCTTTCCGTGCGAAGAATGGGGAAATGTCAGACTTCGAATTACTGTTGGAATCTTCCACGTGATAAACGGCAGATCAGTTCTCGATTCGATTTCGCAATCTGAGCACTTTTAGCACTGACTTAACCGCATAAAAGGGAAAATCGTCGACTTCTTGTACCACTCACTTCCGTCACTGTGAAAATCGGTTCAGAGAGGAGTTGTCGACAGCTGGAGAGTCGTGTAGCTTGATCGTTGAAAAGTACACAAAATAAAGAGGGTCGGTGACTCCTTTCAGAGAAATAGGAGAGAGGTCTGTGTGTACAGCACGAACACTTCAACCTGTTCAGAGAACGACTTTTAACAGCCTTCGTTTAAAAAAAAGGGTGGGGGCATAAATAGGACAAGACAGATCACGACTTGAACGAGCGTCAGGAGAAATAGCAAGTCATTTGGTATCTCCAGGCTTCCAGTGCGCATGTGCATCTGCACTCCTGGAATGTTCGCTTTTCCCAAGGGTCACCAGTACGCAGACAGCTTCTATAGAATACTGTAAAGAATTGTGTCCGATTCGCTACGACTTTGGTCTTCCTGGTAGCCTATACCCGCACACGGCATACTCGGCCAACCGATCCGGCGGACCCGAGCTGGAAAGGCGTCATCAGACTTCCCTAGTGTAGATTACGTTCTACGTGGGTAGATATTCTCCTTCTACCCGTGCCTTATTCTTACGAACAAGCAGGTCGCGCATCAGCATACCCAGAAGTTGGTGAGCGCAGTGCCTGAGTCAGACTTGGTTCTCAAACTGAGGCTGTGACATGGAGATAGTGGACGGGTTTTTTTTTTCTTTTCTGGAGACCTTTCGGTCTGGAGTTACGCTGGTGCTAAACCAAGGTGAGGACTGATATGCGTAGCTGTGTTGTTGGAGCTGACTGGTTCAGCCGAGCAGACCAACGCTAGTGGTCAGGGCTGGGCTGCACTGAGACAAACTGCTGAAGAAACAGACGATCGCAAAACACGCTAGGATCTATTGGAAAGGATGACGGAACTTGGCTCTGCCACGTGACATAGGAATGTGGTAAAGTTTGTCCCCAGCATGCAGCAGAAACCTCCCAGTGTCAAATGCGCCGAGCTATTTTTGTCAACTTGCTCGCGCGTGGAGGTGAGAAGACAATTGAGTTTTCTCCTTTCCTGTCGGGACGCGTTGCTGAACCGCTTGGCAATGAGTCAAGATTCTCAAGTTGAGAACTTGCCGTTTTAGCTTAGACACTTGTGAATGGCTGCACAGCGTTTTGCGAAACGCCCCGAACTGTACGTAGCAGCTCCGAAACTTGTCGGACTACTCGGAAATCTCTGCACGTCCACCATAACTTCGCCAAGTACTGGATTAGCTGAGGGGATTTGTGAGTGAGCAGTTTCGAAAACTGGTCTTTACCCCCAATATGGTGTGAGTCTTTACCATCGACAGTGTGCTCTGAAACTTGTTTAGTTCCTGGATGTCTATCTCGAAAATAAATTGTCTTTGTTGTGCAGTGAAGTACGCACTATCTTACACGGAAAGTATGTCTCCTGACGGAAGAGATTGCAAGATGGGGATTTAAGCAGTCGACGTCATGAGTGTGCTGCCGATATACGTATTGCCAGCTGTATCTACGACGTGTGTGGCAAGCCCTGGCGACCTAGGGGAGACGACAAAGGGGAGTGAGAAAGCGCCTTTCTGAGACACACATGAGCTCCTGTGTTGGGCCACCCCCTGTCGTCATGGCCCAGGGGACCGTGACTGTGTCGCCCTGTGTGTCGGACTGCTGCAGTGAGGAGGAGCAGGTCACACGCCGCCCCTCTCCCCGCCCTGGTACTGTACCCCTCCACCGTCCGTCCGTGCGTCCGTCCATCCGTCTGTACGTCTGTCTGTCTGTCTGTCTGTCTGTCTGTCTGTCTGTCTGTCTGTCTGTCTGTCTGTCTGTCTGTCTGTCTGTCTGTCTGTCTGTCTGTCTGTCTGTCTCTCTCTCGTCTGTCTGTCTGTCTGTCTGTCTGTCTGTCTGTCTGTCTCTCTGTCTCTCTGTCTTGTCTGTCTGTCTGTCTGTCTGTCTGTCTGTCTGTCTGTCTGTCTGTCTGTCTGTCTGTCTGTCTGTCTGTCTGTCTGTCTGTCTGTCTGTCTGTCTGTCTGTCTGTCTGTCTGTCTGTCTGTCTGTCTGTCTGTCTGTCTGTCTGTCTGTCTGTCTGTCTGTCTGTCTGACTGACTGACTGTCTGTCTGACTGACTGTCTGTCTGTCTGTCTGTCTCTCTCTCTCTCTCTCTCTCTCTCTCTCTGTGTTCTTTCTTTTTCTTTCTCTCCCCCCCCCCCAACCTCCCCTCTCTCTCGTTGTTTGTTTGTCTGTCTGTGTGTATGTGTCCGTCTCTCTGTCTGTTCGTTCGTTCTGTCTGTCTGTCTGTCTGTCTGTCTGTCTGTCTGTCTGTCTGTCTGATCTGTCTGTCTGACAATCTGTCTGTCTGACATTATTTCTGTCTGACATTATTTCTGTTTGACTGGCTGACATTCTGTCTGTCTGGCTGACATTCTATCACACCTTCTTTTCTCGCTAATGCATGTTAGTACTTTCAGCATATCCGAAGTAGATTATCCTGAAATAGCTTCTAGTATGTCTGCCTCTCCAAGTCTGGATTTGTGGCTGTCTTTGTGCCTCTGTGTTTGGAATGCAGAAGTGTTTGCAGTCTTGTTTTTGCGTCAATCTTCCCCTTCCTTCTGGCTCATAACTTGCCTAGCTTTTCTCACTCTAGGAGTTTTCCCTTGTTCATGGTGATGCTCTCGGTACCTTTTCTGTTGGGCATTTTTACTGGGTCGTGTGTGTGTGTGTGTGTGTGTGTGTGTGTGTGTGTGTGAGAGAGAGAGAGAGAGAGAGAGAGAGAGAGAGAGAGAGAGAGAGAGAGAGAGAGAGAGAGAGAGAGAGAGAGAGAGAGAATTGGGGGGGGGGGGGGAGAGAGGGGGAGGGAGAGGAAGAGGGGGGGGGGGGAGGGAGAGATAGGGAGGGAGAGAGAGAGGCTGTATGTGCGTGCACGCGCACGCGCACGCGCCTATGGTCAGGCACATACAGACTGTCAAGTAAGCAGGCAGACACACAGATGATGATAGACATACACTATATATAAAGCAGACAGATAAGACCGACAAGACTGACTGACTGCAATAAGACTCACTAACATACTGATAAAACACACGCTCTTGTTGTTTGTATCACCGTCACTGCCTCTCTCCCCCACTCCCATCCTTCTCCCTCCCTCTCTCTCTCTCTCTCTCTCTCTCTCTCTCTCTCTCTCTCTCTCTCTCTCTCTCTCTCTCTCTCTCTCACACACACACACACACACACACACACACACACTTGAGGTGCAGATTCCGCTCATAACTTCGCCATTGCACTACTGGCAAGAGTTTCCTGTCTCTCTGCCTGCCGGTCCAGCCATTTCCAGTTGCCATGGTAACCTGCAGCCTTGTAGCTCTCCATTGATTACCGAAACCATTAGCGAACGCTAGGCTCAGTCGAAACGTGTGCTTTGTGCAACCTAGTGATGGGGGACTGACCACTGGGCGTGATCCAAAAGTTTGTTTCTCTTTGAAAACATGTATGGCAAAGGTGCATGCAATGCGAGTGCACGCTATCAAGGCTTGGGTGTATAACTGAGAATGCATTGAGTCTTGTGGTGTTGAGGTTTTGTAACTACTAATGACTGCTGCCTTCGCTCAGCTCCTTAGAGATGCAATCGCCGCTTTGAGTATCAGGAGCTGCTTGCTTTGATTCCATGAGCTCACGATGTAATCATGTAGTGATATAAAAATAATTAGCAAGTGACTGGCTGGCTACGATTCATCGGTTGGTTGCCTTGCCTCTCATTTGTGATATAGGACTAATAATGTTCAGTGCTTCTTTGTTCGTCCATGGAGTTGTGTTGTGTGTACACGTAAATCTGCCACGATTTTTTTTCCTGAGGAAAGTTTTCCTTTCAGTAATGTATGCACGTATAAAGTGATTGGATATTTTTGTATGTATGGAATACTTTATACAGATGAACGTAATTATTATTTTTAATATTATTAAAATGTCGATGTAATTTTGCCTCAGAAATAGCGGAGCTCATGAGTCGTTTCTGCGTTATGTAGCTTTGTAGAAACGAATAAAACGCTTAGATAGTTTATATTTAAAAGGAAAAGCAGTTGACGATGAAGTCTAGTGTCACGAACGAGCTCGTAAACAGAATATCGCAATAGATGGGCAATTGGCAACGTGTCTGACGAGGTGACTGATTTCCATAAGATGACATCAGAGACAGTGTCTACTTTTGGAGTGCATGGCCCTCAGGAGGGCTTCTGGGTTACTATAATCACGTTCTTGAGTATTTGATACACCTGTAATTTCCCAGACTGTAGCGAGTGCAGGTGGATAGCGACTGTGAACTGCACAGAATGGAGAGAGTAGTGCAGCCTTACCTTGTCAGGGATACGAGGGTCCGACAAGTGTAAGTGCCCCTTTTTGCCACTTTGCTTCCTCCTGTGACCTTGTATTCCTCGGCAGCAGGAAGCACTTTACACGCTCTTGTTTTTAATAGATCTTCGCTCTCACACCTGTGTGTCCACACTTGAGGACAAATTCAACTCGAACACTCCACCTCGAACCTATGTGCGAGGCTTTTTGTTGATTGGTAACTTGTTCGATTTTGAATCCTCATGCAAGAAGCTGAGGGGCGAGGGACAGCGTGAACACAGCTGGGGGTCACTGGCTGGCGAGCTGAAGCATTTGACAGCCCAGGAACTGGCGGGCTTCGCGACAAAAGGACCTCTGCCTGCCAACAACAACTGCAGATTACAGAGCGGTTTGAGCTAGGCTCGACAGTGAGAGCTCTTGCGCGCGAGGAAACCCGGAAAGAAAGCTTCGTTTTTGACAGGCGGGGAGATGTTCATGCAGCGTGCCTTGCCGACATAGCTCTTCGTGCATGCAAACAGAAGTCATCGGGCGCCGATTGGGACTTGCACGGCTGGTTGTGTTTTCAGGCGGGAGCTCACTCCTTGGGGAAACGATGAAGGCTTTCGGAGGCAGCGTGGGCAGCCTGTACCACCACGACTCGCTCCGCAGTCTGGCTGAGATGCGACGTCTGCAGAGCGGAGACACCATGTCTGCAGGCCAGCGTGCCGGCAAGGGAATGAAGACATCACGAAGGGTGAGTTGCCATTCTGTAGGTGTGTGTGTGTGTGTGTGTGTGTGTGTGTGTGTGTGTGTGTGTGTGTGTGTGTGTCCTTTCCTCCCCATTATTGCCAGTCTCAGCTTCTCTCTCTCTCTCTCTCTCTCTCTCTCTCTCTCTCTCTCTCTCTCTCTCTCTCTCTCTCTCTCTCTCTCTCTCTCTCTCTCTCTCTCATTAGAGCAGGAAAACAATTGCTGCTCAGGCAGTGATAATGATTGTACATACATTAATAGACACACATGCATACCTATGCATGTGAGCATGTACACACATTTAAAGTACCCACCTATCCATATGATTACTTTATCAACTATACACACTCACACAGATTTCTTTGCAAGTGAAAGGTTAAAGTCACAACATAGCTATAGTATTTAATGCGGCCTGTGTTCTCTGCTAAGTGCAGGTTTCTCTGCGGAGTGACTGCTAAGTTTGTGAGTGTGTGGAGGAATTTGAACAGGCCTGGGGTTGTGAAAGACCCTTTTGTTTTCACTCTCCTCTTTCAACAATTTGCACTTGGGCTGTGATCAAATAAATTTGAACAGGTTTCCATTTGAACAGCTTTCCATTTGCATACACTTCTGTAGTCATGTTTCTTTGCACTCTCACTAGAGGTGTAATCACTGAACTTTGGTCCAGTTGAGAAAAGGTGTGAATTGAGGGCATTCTTGGTCTTCTTTTAGTTTCAGTCAGGAGGTTCTGAGTGTATAGTTTATCAGGTGATCTGTTTTATCTTTCTTGTAGAATTAGTGTTAAGTTGGGTCTTACTTATCCTCTTCATTTCTACATGTTGATTAAAGCTCTCTCTATCATTTCATGTCACTCACAGCTGCCTTCACATGTGACATGAATGAATGAGATGTTTGTGGACTTGACATAATTGGATTTCCATTTTTCAGTATCTGTTGATGCAGCATAGGGCTGTGGCACATGTCTATACAACTTGCTTCTGCTGGCTTGGAAGCACTTTGATAAGTAGTATAGTTCTGTCACTTCATTTGACTATGCAAGTTTGTTTTTTAGATTCAGCAATAGATGTCAGCACATGAGGATATTAATATTTCATCATATGAACAAAAATAAGAACACTATCCAGACAGCAAACTCTTTGTTATCTCATATGCAGATAATGGGCTCTCACAAGTACCAGTTTCCAATCTCTGTGTCATATTAATTTTATCTCTCTGAGCTGGGTGTGGTAAAGCATTTGTCATTAAGTAAATGTTTTGAGCCTGCTTGTCTTCTAGTCAGCCCAACATTTGTTGTGTGTTGAGTGTAAGGTCCTATAAGGGGTTGCCTCTATTATAGCTTCCTCTGTGGTGAGATAGTGTGTGAGGTGTCCTATCTCTATTTCTCAAGCCATTCCCTGCCTGCCCCTCATGCTGTCTGCTGGGTTAACTTTGGGTGAATCAGTAGTAGACCATTGAGCAACAGGTGTGTGTGTGTGTGTGTGTGTGTGTGTGTGTGTGTGTGTGTGTGTGTGTGTGTGTGTGTGTGTGTGTGTGTGCACGCGCACGTGCTCTTGATTGCATTGAGGTGTAGGGTTAAATGGCTGGTTAAATGCAAGTGTCTGGTATGCTCTTTTGAAGGAATATATTCTTATTCATGCAGAATGAACTGAAGACACTGTTCTTTTTGCATGTAAAGAGACTGATTATGGAGATAACAGAATTTGGTTGGAGGATTGTTATAATTCATGTTTGTGTTTCATCAGGATATATAGTGGTTTTACTTGCAAAGTCATTTGACATCTGACAGCAAATGCTGGCTATTACTGAAACTGAATGACCAACAAGAAAATCTTCAGAACATAATTTGGCTTACTAACGTCTTCCTTCTGGACAGCCTGCAGAGAGCATGTGCAGAGTTCATGCATTCTTTTAATGGCATCAATTTCTTGCTGACAGGAGCACATGAGGGGCATGAAGGCTAGTGTCTGAAGCCAAAGCATTTGTGTGTGTGCTTTGTGGACTTCCTGTTTCCAGATGGCCTTGTCTGGAAAGCAGATTCCACAGAGATCTGTCTTTCATTATGGCTTGGAATAGGCGGCTGTCTGATGTGTTATCCTGTGTCTTGCATTGCGTTCTTCCAAAGAATATGTTCTGTTCCTCTTCCATGTGTTGTTGCTCTTTTTTTGTAGGCAATATTGTTTATGTGATACACATACTTCTAGCATCTGTTGTGCAAGGAAGAAGAGAGAGAGAGAGAGAGAGAGAGAGAGAGAGAGAGAGAGAGAGAGAGAGAGAGAGAGAGAGAGAGAGAGAGAGAGAGAGAGAGAGAGAGAGAGAGAGAGAGAGAGAGAGGAATTTATCCTGTCATCATGAGCAGGGCAAGATAGAACTGTGTACTTGCACTGCCTTGTCTTTTCTGACAATTCCTGCAGGTCCTCCAGCTACTGATCCTTTTTGTTCCTGCTCTTGCTTCTTCTCCACCAGCTTCTATGTCTCCCATTTCTTCCAGTGGTGGTTTCTGTGTTCTTGATGACCTCTGAGAGAGTCCTTTGTTCTGATCAAGTAAATGTGATCGTTTAAAAACCTGCTTTAGATACTCTAATGAAAGAGGTGTGTGTGTGTGTGTGTGAGTGTTTTTGTGCATGTGTGTGTTTGTGTATGTGTGCCTACATGCATACATGCACACGCATGTAGTTAGCACAAAGATGGCCTGAGAGGATATGTATGATATGTATCTCCATGTGTAAACCAGTGGGATTTTATTATGATCTGGTCTCTGTTGTTAATCTCTTTCCTCGAGTAAAGAGGCATTTTCAAAGCTAAAGAGTAAGCCAAGCACAAATACTGAATGTATCTTCACTTGAAATGCCATGCCAAAGCATACAAAAGCCAAATTTTTGTTTCGTGAACAAATTAGTTTTGAAAATCAACCAGGGACATGCCAGCATGTAGGTTAAGAGCACTTTGAGTTTCATGTATATCTAGATGAGTGCAGACAACTTGATCAAACATACATTTTCAGCTATGTGAATCTACCCTGAGGAAGTATAAACTGTTTTGAGTCGTGTATCCCTTCAGATGGGTCATGCAAATGCTTCCAAAAAGCAGTGCTGTTGCTTAGTCAGAAGTATCCATTGTATGTGTGGAATTTCATTTCAAGGAAAAGGGGAAAACATTATGAATTACAAAACACTGAGGAAAACATGTCATCATTTCACCTAAAATATTAGAATAAACCAATACTGGCTGCAACCTTGTGTCGTTAGCTTAGGTTCAACGTCTACGATGGGCCAAAGCAAAAAGACAAAAAGTATTTACAGGAACTTCTCAACCCTGTTTGAAATATTGGAAGAATCAATGTGAAATGAATGTCAGGTGGATAACCTCACTGGAAATGCAAGATTGAAGCTGTTGGTTAATGAAGTATGTCAGCTTGTCAAACATATGGGGCAGAAGAACTTCAGATATCTGCAGTTAATGATATGTAGAAAAGCAGGATGGATCATGAGGTTACACATGCTCAATGGACTCTGTTGATATACATGATAGATAAATCCTGAGAGTGTAGGGTAAATTATTCCTTCTCTCCCAAATGCTTGATAGATCTTTTGCCAGGAGTGGGGAGATGATGAGTTGCTTTGAAAATACTTGCTAGATAATCTTTATCAATAAAAGGCAGATCCTTTATCCAGAAACTTGCTATAATGCATCTTGATGGGTCATTTTCTAGAACTGCAGTGAATACTTTCCATATATATACTTGATAGATCATTTCATGAAAATTATAGTGAACAAATAATTTCTTTGAAAATAGTTTATAAATATCAGAAAGAATGAAGAATTGTTGGTGATGATGATGATGATGATGATGATGATGATGATGATGATGATGATGATGATGATGATGATGATGATGATGATGAAGGACAGAGTATTAGTTAAAACTAGTGTCGGGATCATCTCTAAATATGCAGTGTAGATCCTAATGGTGGATGCTTGGATGATCTCCAGGAATGGCGGATGCAGCATCAGTCCATGACTGCAGCATGGATGGAGGGGCTGCCTGTTCAGGTGTGTCCTCATTAGGACGTGGCCTAGGGCCGAGGCTGTTGTTTTCTCTGATTGTCTGGGGGCTTGAGTTAAGACGGCCACTTCCTCTGGCGGGCCTGGCTGACTGCAGCTCAAACACGGCAGCCCCGGGCGCGTTTGGTATGGCGCCCCTCCAGCTGTCTGTTGACCTCCGGCAGTCCTGCCCCCCACCCCGCTCCCTGCATCCTACCCCCCCCCCCCCCCCCCCCCCCTCCTTCCTCTCCTTCCTCTCCACCTCCCCAGGTCCCTGGCTCTCAGAGAATGGCTCACACTGTGGCTGTCGGCCTCTCTCTCCCGCGCCAGAGATGAATGAAGGACCATCACTGAGTTCGACTCCTTTTTTTCAACCCGTGTATTGGAATCTGCCCGTCTTTTTTGAAGCGTTTTCCAAACGCCGAGAATGTTCTGCGGCTAGAAAAATCGACTGTTGGCCGATGTATTGTACACTATCCAAAAAAGAGTGAACTGTGCTGCCGACGTGAGTCGAAAGTTGAGAGTGGGAAAAAATGTGTGTGGTGTATCCTAGCGTAGCTGTCAATACCTGACATTGCCGTGTATGACGCAGTCTTCTGTCTACGTTCCAAAATAGAATAATGTTAAAGTAAGCAAAAAGGATACCATTTCTCGTTTAGTCTCAGTGATAAGAAATACGAGTTTTGTCTCAGCGGTTCTTTCACTGCGCTGGGCAAGAAAGGAATTGTTTATGGAACTGCCTCCAGGCGAAGAACGTGACTTCCAATTGATCGTGACGTGCTGAGGGCAGGTCCCTAGGATTCTGAAGGTCGCGAGATCGTCTCTCCGTCGAGCGTGCCCAGACCTGACCTGCTTACTCCGCAGAAGGATTCAGGCATACTGATCCGCTCGTCTTTGTGGACTTGCTTGATGAAGGCATTTCTAAGAACTCCCAGACGGAAATCGGTCTCAACAGCCTATAAGAGGCGTGTGGTTTTGATCTGGTTACGCTCACCGTCTTCTCGAGAGCCGATGCCGTGGATTATGCAAGGCCGTGGCCCGACTTCAGACGCTGACAATGGGATTGCCCTGGATGGAGACGTTGCTCCCCGCACACCTGGAAGAGAGCAGAGGGTGGCGTTGCAAGGCGGGTCGTGCAGGTCCTCCACGTTGCAAGACGTCGAGGTGCAGGCTGTCAGCAAGCCTTGCACGTGTAGCACCTACCCAACGCTCCCCTGTCGGTGTCTGGCCGTAGTTTTACGTCCATCGTCCCACCTCCATCATCTCCACCCCCAGCCCCACCCCCATCCTTCTCACCCTTCCCCTTCCCATATTGTCCCTTCCTTTTCTCATTCCCTTTATCCTTTTCGCCGCATTTATCTTCACTTGGCGTCACCAGACACTGCGCAGTATCGCCCGTCGTTTCTCGCCATGGCCCACTGTCACCCGTGTCACCCACATCCTTCGTCACACCCTCCTGCTCCGTCTCTCCCTCTTGCTCACCCCATCCTCGGCCCCACAAACAACTCCATCGTAGTCCGCCCCAATCTTTGTACTTCCGTATCCCACCCCATGTTCTCCCTCCCACCCGTGCGCCCTCTCCGTCCTCGCCTCTGTCCCCCATCCCGACCTGGGTGGATGCGGCCCGTGAGTGGGGGGTGTATGGGACCCGTGATGTTGGGTCGGCCTACCCCAAGGCCTGGTAGGGGTGGGTGTGTACCCCCGAGGAACGTCTCTCCGCTGCAGGTGGGTGTGACCTTGAAATCTATGGTCGCCTTTGGGCTTCGGTGTCTCGCTAGGGTTGTGGTGAAAAGGCTGGGATGTTCTCGCAGTAATGGGTTTCAAATCGCTTCATTGCTCAGTGCAAACGTGCAGATGAATGTGGCTGCCTATGTATGATGTGTGTACCGCTTGTGCGTGGGATGTATCTGCCAGTTGATCTGCATGCTGGGGTGGTTTTCAAAAACTTCCAGGCTGTGACCAGAAAAACAGCTTTGTTAAGAGGACAGTGTATTTTGCTACGAGACATTAATAGCCAGGATTGAGCGTTTACTGCGTCTGCACACACAAAAATCAGTGGAAACTTGTCTCGTAGTTTCACGCTGTCTAAACATACTCGCGCTCATGATAGTTATTTTCGTACGTGACTCGTCAGGAGCATGAGTGCGTACCCACGACTTTCCAGTCTGACAGATTTTCGATGTCTTGTTCTCGTCGCAAATGTCAAGGATGACGACCTATTCTCATATTATTAGATTTTACCCCGCCATTTCGTAGCTCTTCTACATGTATGTATTCTCGTATTGAAACTAAAGAGTTGTCACCTCTCTCGATTCGATGCACGTGCTGATACGAAAGGAATCATGACGGAGCAAGTTTATTTCCTCCAACACGTGGACAAGAGGATGCATTTGCATAAGAAAAGTGATCAGTCATGCAAGACAAATACTCACTGGTACTGATGGTAAATAACAGTCAAATCTTCCACAGCAGGGCCTGAACCACGGAAATGGGATTGCCTCGCACATGTCGAGCAACTATTCTATCCTCTGATCATTGGCTTATTTGGTTGTTGTGAGCATTGTGATAAAATATTTCTGCGTCCCTTGAACACAAAACTATGCCTTCAGCACGTTCATTTATGTTCTTCTTCACACAATCGTGAAATACTTTCCTACATACACTTGGAACCACATACTAATCCTCCTCAGAAGGCAAAATCTCCTCTCTTTTTCCTCCTCCTCCAGTGGTCTCAGTGTTATTTCTGTTGTTTGACTTGAGACGTTGATGTCCCCCCCTAGTAGGACAACATGTATTTCACCGACTTCGCTAAGTGCTGAAGATATTTTGCACAACATTTCAAAATTCCCAAGTTTGCAATGAACGCTGCCCGTGCTCACGAGCTTGACAGGCAAACTAGTTTGTTCTGTATCGTTCCAGAGGGACGCCTATTGATAATAATAGTTTCATTCTCACAATCGATCACATCAATCAACTCTCCATAATAAGCCAACTTCTAGGGAAACCAGTTATTCAGGAGTCGTCAATGTTGCTCACGAGACCCCTCCCCCCCCCCCCCCGCAGTAGAGAATATGTTGCTCGACATTTTGGCCCGCGTCCGCCAGCTAAAATAGCGGCAATCCCATTTCGCGCTGCCCGTTCAGGCCCTGCTGTGGAAGATTTGACTGTTATTTACCATCAGTACCAGTGAGTATTTGTCTTGCATGACTGATCACTTTTCTTATGCAAATGCATCCTCTTGTCCACGTGTTGGAGGAAATAAACTTGCTCCGTCATGATTCCTTTCGTATCAGCACGTGCATCGAATCGAGAGAGGTGACAACTCTTTAGTTTCAATACGAGAATACATACATGTAGAAGAGCTACGAAATGGCGGGGTAAAATCTAATAATATGAGAATAGGTCGTCATCCTTGACATTTGCGACGAGAACAAGACATCGAAAATCTGTCAGACTGGAAAGTCGTGGGTACGCACTCATGCTCCTGACGAGTCACGTACGAAAATAACTATCATGAGCGCGAGTATGTTTAGACAGCGTGAAACTACGAGACAAGTTTCCACTGATTTTTGTGTGTGCAGACGCAGTAAACGCTCAATCCTGGCTATTAATGTCTCGTAGCAAAATACACTGTCCTCTTAACAAAGCTGTTTTTCTGGTCACAGCCTGGAAGTTTTTGAAAACCACCCCAGCATGCAGATCAACTGGCAGATACATCCCACGCACAAGCGGTACACACATCATACATAGGCAGCCACATTCATCTGCACGTTTGCACTGAGCAATGAAGCGATTTGAAACCCATTACTGCGAGAACATCCCAGCCTTTTCACCACAACCCTAGCGAGACACCGAAGCCCAAAGGCGACCATAGATTTCAAGGTCACACCCACCTGCAGCGGAGAGACGTTCCTCGGGGGTACACACCCACCCCTACCAGGCCTTGGGGTAGGCCGACCCAACATCACGGGTCCCATACACCCCCCACTCACGGGCCGCATCCACCCAGGTCGGGATGGGGGACAGAGGCGAGGACGGAGAGGGCGCACGGGTGGGAGGGAGAACATGGGGTGGGATACGGAAGTACAAAGATTGGGGCGGACTACGATGGAGTTGTTTGTGGGGCCGAGGATGGGGTGAGCAAGAGGGAGAGACGGAGCAGGAGGGTGTGACGAAGGATGTGGGTGACACGGGTGACAGTGGGCCATGGCGAGAAACGACGGGCGATACTGCGCAGTGTCTGGTGACGCCAAGTGAAGATAAATGCGGCGAAAAGGATAAAGGGAATGAGAAAAGGAAGGGACAATATGGGAAGGGGAAGGGTGAGAAGGATGGGGGTGGGGGCTGGGGGTGGAGATGATGGAGGTGGGACGATGGACGTAAAACTACGGCCAGACACCGACAGGGGAGCGTTGGGTAGGTGCTACACGTGCAAGGCTTGCTGACAGCCTGCACCTCGACGTCTTGCAACGTGGAGGACCTGCACGACCCGCCTTGCAACGCCACCCTCTGCTCTCTTCCAGGTGTGCGGGGAGCAACGTCTCCATCCAGGGCAATCCCATTGTCAGCGTCTGAAGTCGGGCCACGGCCTTGCATAATCCACGGCATCGGCTCTCGAGAAGACGGTGAGCGTAACCAGATCAAAACCACACGCCTCTTATAGGCTGTTGAGACCGATTTCCGTCTGGGAGTTCTTAGAAATGCCTTCATCAAGCAAGTCCACAAAGACGAGCGGATCAGTATGCCTGAATCCTTCTGCGGAGTAAGCAGGTCAGGTCTGGGCACGCTCGACGGAGAGACGATCTCGCGACCTTCAGAATCCTAGGGACCTGCCCTCAGCACGTCACGATCAATTGGAAGTCACGTTCTTCGCCTGGAGGCAGTTCCATAAACAATTCCTTTCTTGCCCAGCGCAGTGAAAGAACCGCTGAGACAAAACTCGTATTTCTTATCACTGAGACTAAACGAGAAATGGTATCCTTTTTGCTTACTTTAACATTATTCTATTTTGGAACGTAGACAGAAGACTGCGTCATACACGGCAATGTCAGGTATTGACAGCTACGCTAGGATACACCACACACATTTTTTCCCACTCTCAACTTTCGACTCACGTCGGCAGCACAGTTCACTCTTTTTTGGATAGTGTACAATACATCGGCCAACAGTCGATTTTTCTAGCCGCAGAACATTCTCGGCGTTTGGAAAACGCTTCAAAAAAGACGGGCAGATTCCAATACACGGGTTGAAAAAAAGGAGTCGAACTCAGTGATGGTCCTTCATTCATCTCTGGCGCGGGAGAGAGAGGCCGACAGCCACAGTGTGAGCCATTCTCTGAGAGCCAGGGACCTGGGGAGGTGGAGAGGAAGGAGAGGAAGGAGGGGGGGGGGGGGGGGGATAGGATGCAGGGAGCGGTGTGGGGGTCAGGACTGCCGGAGGTCAACAGACAGCTGGAGGGGCGCCATACCAAACGCGCCCGGGGCTGCCGTGTTTGAGCTGCAGTCAGCCAGGCCCGCCAGAGGAAGTGGCCGTCTTAACTCAAGCCCCCAGACAATCAGAGAAAACAACAGCCTCGGCCCTAGGCCACGTCCTAATGAGGACACACCTGAACAGGCAGCCCCTCCATCCATGCTGCAGTCATGGACTGATGCTGCATCCGCCATTCCTGGAGATCATCCAAGCATCCACCATTAGGATCTACACTGCATATTTAGAGATGATCCCGACACTAGTTTTAACTAATACTCTGTCCTTCATCATCATCATCATCATCATCATCATCATCATCATCATCATCATCATCATCATCATCATCATCATCATCATCACCAACAATTCTTCATTCTTTCTGATATTTATAAACTATTTTCAAAGAAATTATTTGTTCACTATAATTTTCATGAAATGATCTATCAAGTATATATATGGAAAGTATTCACTGCAGTTCTAGAAAATGACCCATCAAGATGCATTATAGCAAGTTTCTGGATAAAGGATCTGCCTTTTATTGATAAAGATTATCTAGCAAGTATTTTCAAAGCAACTCATCATCTCCCCACTCCTGGCAAAAGATCTATCAAGCATTTGGGAGAGAAGGAATAATTTACCCTACACTCTCAGGATTTATCTATCATGTATATCAACAGAGTCCATTGAGCATGTGTAACCTCATGATCCATCCTGCTTTTCTACATATCATTAACTGCAGATATCTGAAGTTCTTCTGCCCCATATGTTTGACAAGCTGACATACTTCATTAACCAACAGCTTCAATCTTGCATTTCCAGTGAGGTTATCCACCTGACATTCATTTCACATTGATTCTTCCAATATTTCAAACAGGGTTGAGAAGTTCCTGTAAATACTTTTTGTCTTTTTGCTTTGGCCCATCGTAGACGTTGAACCTAAGCTAACGACACAAGGTTGCAGCCAGTATTGGTTTATTCTAATATTTTAGGTGAAATGATGACATGTTTTCCTCAGTGTTTTGTAATTCATAATGTTTTCCCCTTTTCCTTGAAATGAAATTCCACACATACAATGGATACTTCTGACTAAGCAACAGCACTGCTTTTTGGAAGCATTTGCATGACCCATCTGAAGGGATACACGACTCAAAACAGTTTATACTTCCTCAGGGTAGATTCACATAGCTGAAAATGTATGTTTGATCAAGTTGTCTGCACTCATCTAGATATACATGAAACTCAAAGTGCTCTTAACCTACATGCTGGCATGTCCCTGGTTGATTTTCAAAACTAATTTGTTCACGAAACAAAAATTTGGCTTTTGTATGCTTTGGCATGGCATTTCAAGTGAAGATACATTCAGTATTTGTGCTTGGCTTACTCTTTAGCTTTGAAAATGCCTCTTTACTCGAGGAAAGAGATTAACAACAGAGACCAGATCATAATAAAATCCCACTGGTTTACACATGGAGATACATATCATACATATCCTCTCAGGCCATCTTTGTGCTAACTACATGCGTGTGCATGTATGCATGTAGGCACACATACACAAACACACACATGCACAAAAACACTCACACACACACACACACACCTCTTTCATTAGAGTATCTAAAGCAGGTTTTTAAACGATCACATTTACTTGATCAGAACAAAGGACTCTCTCAGAGGTCATCAAGAACACAGAAACCACCACTGGAAGAAATGGGAGACATAGAAGCTGGTGGAGAAGAAGCAAGAGCAGGAACAAAAAGGATCAGTAGCTGGAGGACCTGCAGGAATTGTCAGAAAAGACAAGGCAGTGCAAGTACACAGTTCTATCTTGCCCTGCTCATGATGACAGGATAAATTCCTCTCTCTCTCTCTCTCTCTCTCTCTCTCTCTCTCTCTCTCTCTCTCTCTCTCTCTCTCTCTCTCTCTCTCTCTCTCTCTCACTCTCTCTCTCTCTCTCTCTCTCTCTCTTCTTCCTTGCACAACAGATGCTAGAAGTATGTGTATCACATAAACAATATTGCCTACAAAAAAAGAGCAACAACACATGGAAGAGGAACAGAACATATTCTTTGGAAGAACGCAATGCAAGACACAGGATAACACATCAGACAGCCGCCTATTCCAAGCCATAATGAAAGACAGATCTCTGTGGAATCTGCTTTCCAGACAAGGCCATCTGGAAACAGGAAGTCCACAAAGCACACACACAAATGCTTTGGCTTCAGACACTAGCCTTCATGCCCCTCATGTGCTCCTGTCAGCAAGAAATTGATGCCATTAAAAGAATGCATGAACTCTGCACATGCTCTCTGCAGGCTGTCCAGAAGGAAGACGTTAGTAAGCCAAATTATGTTCTGAAGATTTTCTTGTTGGTCATTCAGTTTCAGTAATAGCCAGCATTTGCTGTCAGATGTCAAATGACTTTGCAAGTAAAACCACTATATATCCTGATGAAACACAAACATGAATTATAACAATCCTCCAACCAAATTCTGTTATCTCCATAATCAGTCTCTTTACATGCAAAAAGAACAGTGTCTTCAGTTCATTCTGCATGAATAAGAATATATTCCTTCAAAAGAGCATACCAGACACTTGCATTTAACCAGCCATTTAACCCTACACCTCAATGCAATCAAGAGCACGTGCGCGTGCACACACACACACACACACACACACACACACACACACACACACACACACACACACACACACACACACACACACACCTGTTGCTCAATGGTCTACTACTGATTCACCCAAAGTTAACCCAGCAGACAGCATGAGGGGCAGGCAGGGAATGGCTTGAGAAATAGAGATAGGACACCTCACACACTATCTCACCACAGAGGAAGCTATAATAGAGGCAACCCCTTATAGGACCTTACACTCAACACACAACAAATGTTGGGCTGACTAGAAGACAAGCAGGCTCAAAACATTTACTTAATGACAAATGCTTTACCACACCCAGCTCAGAGAGATAAAATTAATATGACACAGAGATTGGAAACTGGTACTTGTGAGAGCCCATTATCTGCATATGAGATAACAAAGAGTTTGCTGTCTGGATAGTGTTCTTATTTTTGTTCATATGATGAAATATTAATATCCTCATGTGCTGACATCTATTGCTGAATCTAAAAAACAAACTTGCATAGTCAAATGAAGTGACAGAACTATACTACTTATCAAAGTGCTTCCAAGCCAGCAGAAGCAAGTTGTATAGACATGTGCCACAGCCCTATGCTGCATCAACAGATACTGAAAAATGGAAATCCAATTATGTCAAGTCCACAAACATCTCATTCATTCATGTCACATGTGAAGGCAGCTGTGAGTGACATGAAATGATAGAGAGAGCTTTAATCAACATGTAGAAATGAAGAGGATAAGTAAGACCCAACTTAACACTAATTCTACAAGAAAGATAAAACAGATCACCTGATAAACTATACACTCAGAACCTCCTGACTGAAACTAAAAGAAGACCAAGAATGCCCTCAATTCACACCTTTTCTCAACTGGACCAAAGTTCAGTGATTACACCTCTAGTGAGAGTGCAAAGAAACATGACTACAGAAGTGTATGCAAATGGAAAGCTGTTCAAATGGAAACCTGTTCAAATTTATTTGATCACAGCCCAAGTGCAAATTGTTGAAAGAGGAGAGTGAAAACAAAAGGGTCTTTCACAACCCCAGGCCTGTTCAAATTCCTCCACACACTCACAAACTTAGCAGTCACTCCGCAGAGAAACCTGCACTTAGCAGAGAACACAGGCCGCATTAAATACTATAGCTATGTTGTGACTTTAACCTTTCACTTGCAAAGAAATCTGTGTGAGTGTGTATAGTTGATAAAGTAATCATATGGATAGGTGGGTACTTTAAATGTGTGTACATGCTCACATGCATAGGTATGCATGTGTGTCTATTAATGTATGTACAATCATTATCACTGCCTGAGCAGCAATTGTTTTTCCTGCTCTAATGAGAGAGAGAGAGAGAGAGAGAGAGGAGAGAGAGAGAGAGAGAGAGAGAGAGAGAGAGAGACGAGAGAGAGAGAGAGAGAGAGAGAGCTGAGACTGGCAATAATGGGGAGGAAAGGACACACACACACACACACACACACACACACACACACACACACACACACACACACACACCTACAGAATGGCAACTCACCCTTCGTGATGTCTTCATTCCCTTGCCGGCACGCTGGCCTGCAGACATGGTGTCTCCGCTCTGCAGACGTCGCATCTCAGCCAGACTGCGGAGCGAGTCGTGGTGGTACAGGCTGCCCACGCTGCCTCCGAAAGCCTTCATCGTTTCCCCAAGGAGTGAGCTCCCGCCTGAAAACACAACCAGCCGTGCAAGTCCCAATCGGCGCCCGATGACTTCTGTTTGCATGCACGAAGAGCTATGTCGGCAAGGCACGCTGCATGAACATCTCCCCGCCTGTCAAAAACGAAGCTTTCTTTCCGGGTTTCCTCGCGCGCAAGAGCTCTCACTGTCGAGCCTAGCTCAAACCGCTCTGTAATCTGCAGTTGTTGTTGGCAGGCAGAGGTCCTTTTGTCGCGAAGCCCGC